>JAXGGA010004668.1:0-85807 GCA_038373865.1 Uloborus plumipes | reverse complement strand
TAAAATTTATTGTATCAAACTCAACAAGGAAAAATGGCTGCTTGATTTAATAGCAAATATTTTCTTTAGATTAACATTAAAATTTCAATTGAGTTCAATTTGGATTTTAAAATGATGGATTAAAATGATGATTAAAAATTAGGATTTTTTGATGATTTATGCTAAAAGTTGATTTATCTTAGTTGATTTTTTTCATGAAGCATTAAAATTGATGATGACGTGAAACTAAAATGATTCATTTTACAAAATCACATTTTCTCATAAATGTAGTAATTATTAACTGCATGGAAATGTGGAATTTAAGTAGGTACACAGCTAAGTGCTGAAATCAAAAACATAATGCTTAAGGGTCATTCCACGTCAAGTGATCCAAAAGCTGAGAAAATTTTTACCTTACATTTTTGTATTTCTTTCTTTTTTGGCTCATCAATTGTACCCCATGAGGTAATTAAAAGTCTCAATTTTTAGATTTTTATCTCTATTATTTTCTCATTTATGAGACTTTGAACTTTGGAAAAACCCTCGTTTTTACATGGATAAGGGAAGATAAAAGGGACCATAACTCGGCACCAAATACAGATAGAACAATTTGGTAAATGGCATTTTAAAGTACGTTAGTTGCCGCTTAATCTGATATGCAACATGACCAATTTGATAAAAATTTTCTTTTTCAAAAAATGAAATTTAAATTTCAAATTTCAATTTCTCAAAAAACATATAATGAATTTTTTTCAAAAAAATCTCAAAAATTTTTGTGTATTTTATCTATGTTTGTACAAATTTTTAGATTGGGATCTCAATGGGATCATATTTTTTTGAATTTTTGAATAAAACTGTATAGGAAAAAAATGATATTTTTCAGACTGTATTTATTTAAATACTAAGTTATCTTGCTTGTGATGGTCTAAAAAGTAGTAAACGAACATGAATATGTTTAAAGTGAGCTGGCAGGAGCTTATAGATTTGTCAGGTTCACCCCTCACCCCTTCCTCCCCCGCACAACCACTCTTTTTTAATTCAAAACTGTTCAAAATGTTAAAAAAAACTCTTTGATACAAAATGAATATTAAACTTATTTAAAGTTGGCAAATGGGTTCCCTTATAATTAGACGAAGTATCCTCCTCCCCACCCAAATATACCATTCACACTATACTAATATGACGTCCAACCTGGGGACTGAATTGAGGATTATTTTCACCCTAGGTATATATATATATATATATATATATATATATATATATATATATATATATATATATATATATATATATATATATATATATATATATATATATATATATATATACACATATATATATATATATATATATATATATATATATATATATATATATATATATATATATATATATATTGTTTTTCAGACGAAGTGTTTCTTTTCGTTCCAAAATTCAAAGTGTACTTCCATTCAATATCTGTAATTTAACTTTATGATTCATTTCATTTCCTACCCCAGCACCAATTTTGAATTTTGAAGGGAGGAAATCATTGGGTCGCCCCAAGATCATAGCTAACAGCAAAATAGCAGTTTCTCCTTGTTCTCATCAATTTTTCTATTATTTTCGCACAAAACTGAAAATAAATCAAAATATCAGATCATAGGTCTGTGTCCCCATAACTATCTTCCCACATTATCTAGTGTGCAGCTGTTATTTAATTTTTTAAATTGTTTGCGTTCTTTTTCATTTTGTTGTGAAGGAAAGTAATGCAGCGAGATATATCTATATACATATATTGAACAAACACTGCTTTTTTGATCATAACCTCTCATGTTGTTTAACTTCTGTACAGATTGCCCCCCCCCCCTTTTCCTACCCTCCCGCTCCAAACTTTTATTTTTTTATCATCCTGCCTAACCCCATTTCAAAGCCTCAGTCTCTACAGTTGTCTGGTAGTGTTTCAAATTGTTCTGTTTGTTACTATTTCCTACTAGCACATGAGCTTTGTCCAATAAGAGAAAGGAAAGGCAGTGATGGGGACTGGCCTATAACCTGATACTTTGATTTCTTTTCAGTTTTGTGTGAAAATAATGGGAAAACATTATGAGAACAAGGGGAAGCAGTGCTATTTTGCTGTTTGCTATGATCTTGGGGCGAACCGTTTTTTCTTCCTCCAAAATTGAAGATTGGTGCTTGGGGAGGGGATGAAATGAATCATAAGTTTCAGACGTTGAATGGAAGTACTCTTTGTGAAGGTCGGATTGAAAAAAGAAACACTTTGTCTGAAAAACAATATATACCTAGGGGGAAAATAATCCTCAATTCAATCCCCAGTTGAGACGTCATATTAGTATAGCGTTAATGTTTTATTTGAGTGGGAGAAGGGTTTTACTTTGCCTTGTTATAAGGAAACCCATTTACCAACTTTAAATAAGTTTGCTGTTTATTATGTATCAAAAAGGTTTTTTTTAGCATTTGAAACAGTTAGGGGGGAAAATGGTGGGTCGGGAAGGAAGGGAGGGGAGCTGACTAATTTACAAGTTAATGCTAGCTCACTTACCTAGAGTAAAAATAATAGTCAATTCAATCCCCAGGTTAGATGTCATAATAGTACAGCGTTAATGGTATATTTGAGTGGAGGAGGGAATACTTCGTTTAGTTATAAGGAAACCCATTTACCAACTTTAAATAAGTTTACTATTCATTTTGTATCAAAGAGTTTTTTTTAACATTTTGAACAGTTTTGAATTTCATTCATTGAAATTCACTCTTTTTTGAGTGGTTGTGCGGGGGAGGAAGGGGTGAGGGGGTGAACCGGACAAATCTATAAGCTAATGCAAGCTTACTTTAAACATATTTATGTTTGTTTACTACTTTTTAGACCATCACAAGCAAGATAACTTAGTATCTTAACTCGCGAGAGCTCGCGCCATGTTTTGACCCACGAGTGCTCGCTCGGGGTCGAAAACGACCCCAATGTGTTTTTCTTCATTTATTTTCATTTTTTTCATGACTTCTTTACTTTATTTTATTCATTTATATTTTTTCCCTATCAGAGACTTCTACAATGATTAGTTTTTTATTTGAAATTTCATAAAGAAAGTGTTTTATGAGCTATTACGAAAAGGTTCCAGCTCTCAAACACATACATCAGTAACATTTTTTGCGTTCCCCTTTGGTGCAGGAAGAAACTACTTATATTTCGAACTGGAGTACAAACATTAGCTCTAAATTTATTTCTTTGCCACAGGTTCTTTATCTCTTCCAATAAGGAAGTCATCTGTATCAGGATTATCATAATTTTCGCTAAGAGAAGTTTTGCTTTCACTGTCAAAATTACTAAAGTTTTCTTTATTGCTAAACATTCATCGTCTGAAATGACACATATTCATCACTTTCTTCATCGGCTAGTAATTAGCTAAAATCCTTCATCCCTTGCTCATATGGAGTCGGCATCTTTTCTTGGTTATAAGTAGGGCAAAAGCAATTGAAACATATGAATTTTGCAAGGACAGAACTACATAATCTTTGTGAACGACACGCGTGTTAACAAAAAATCATGGTTAGAAGAACGATTGCTAACAAATACTTCCTTTTCACAAAATGTTTCGAAATTCTTTGAATGGAACCGACTCCAAACACCTGTTCCGTTCCGAGAACTTTACTGACGTCAGTACTCGCCTGCGGTCATAAAAGACTCCAATCGCAAGAACCTCCCCCCCCCCCTAGTTTACAAGAATGAAAAGGATTTAAGAAAATTAAAACCACACCCACATATTAATCAAGGACACAATGGCAGCTACACAAAAGATGGTTTCCTTATCTGCCCATGACATTCCAAGAAGTGGAAACAAAAATGGCTGGGCTTGTTTTCGACCCCGCGCGAGCTCTCGCGTGTTAAATAAATAGAATCTAAAAAATATCATTTTTTCCTATACAGTTTTATTCAAAAATTCAAAAAAATATAATTCCATTGAGATCCCAATCTAAAAATTTGTACAAACATAGATAAAATACACAAGAATTTTTGAGAATATTTTGAAAAAAATTCATTATATGTTTTTCGAGAAATTTAAATTTGAAATTTAATTTCATTTTTTGAAAAAGAAAATTTTTATCAAATTGGTCATGTTGCATATCAGATTAAGCTGCAACTAACGTACTTTAAAATGCCATTTACCAAATTGTTCTATCTATATTTGGTGCCGAGTTATGGTCCCTTTTATGTTCCCTTATCCATGGAAAAACGAGGGTTTTTCCAAAGTTCAAAGTCTCATAAATGAAAAAATAATAGAGATAAAAATCTAAAAATTGAGACTTTTGATTACCTCAAGGGGTACAATTGATGAGCCAAAAAAGAAAGAAATACAAAAATGTAAGGTAAAAAACGTTGGATCACTTGACATGGAATGACTCTTAAGTATTTTTTTGCTGTGACGCTTTACGCTAAGACAGAGGAAGAATAAAAGTATAGGAGTGCCCAGGCGGTCTGTTTTGAAATAATTTAAACTGAAATATGTGAACAAAATTGAAAGAAAATTTTACGACTTGTTTTCAATCCAGCTTTGAAAAAAACAAACATATATCGTTGAACTTTATTTTATTTGAACATGCTCTTTCTTTACTGAATGTCAAAGCACTAAAATACTCATGAAACTAACTCCAGACTTTTATGGAACAGCAATATGCGTTTCTACTCGGATACGAACACGGCGTTCTACATTTCGAAAGATTAATGCACCAAATAAGGCCTCCCTAAGATTAACGACTCTATATCTCTTGATTATTTCAGAAAACCTCCAACGGGGGTTTTCACAGTTTTTAGCCAGCTCATAAATTTTTTTAAATAATTATAAAATTTAATTGAAATTTTAGGAATGATGTAGGAATGAACTTATGTTGGATAAATTCAAAAAAAAAAAAAGGGCGATTTATCTCTTTCTTGGGAGCATTAGTCTCCATCAAAGGCAACTTTGGGCAAGGATTACCTCGCGCAGGGTTGAAGACGAAAAAAAAAAGGGGAAAGAAAGAAATGAAAGAAAAATAAAAGGAAAGAACCAGAAAATTACAAAAAATCCTGTAATAAGAATTCAAAGACGTTTTTAGAGAAAAATAGGCAGCAGATGTGCTTAATTTCGATATGTAACATATTTGGCAAAATCAGGAACATTTCTCGATATAAATATATTTTTCTGAAATTAACCTGGAATCTCCCTGAGGAATTCATAATCCTTCCCAGTGAAAGCGAGTCACGTTTTTCGAATACATCAGGAAATTTAACACGCGAGAGCTCGCGCGGGGTCGGAAACGACCCCATCCATTTTTTGTTTCCATTTCTTGGAATTTCATGGACAGATAAGGAAACCATCTTTTGGGTAGTTGCCATTGTGTCCTTGATTGATATGTGGGTGTGGTTGGAATTTTCTTTAATCCTTTTAATTCTTGTAAACTAGGGGGGTTCTTGAGATTGGAGTCTTTTACGAGTACTGACGT
Organism: Uloborus plumipes; assembly: GCA_038373865.1. Classification (NCBI taxonomy): domain Eukaryota; kingdom Metazoa; phylum Arthropoda; class Arachnida; order Araneae; family Uloboridae; genus Uloborus; species Uloborus plumipes. The sequence goes on along the minus strand of JAXGGA010004668.1, from coordinate 80,353 downwards.
CAGTAAAGTTCTCGGAACGGAACAGGTGTTTGGAGTCGGTTCCATTCAAAGAATTTTGAAACATTTTGTGAAAAGGAAGTAGTTTTCAGCAATCCTTCTTCTAGCCATGATTTTCAGTTAACAAGCGTGTCGTTCACAATGATTATGTAGTTATGTCCTTGCAAAATTCATATTTTTCAATTGCTTTTGCACTACTTATAACAAAGAAAAGATGCCGATTCCATATGAGCAAGGGATGAAGCATTTTAGCTAATTACTAGCCGATGGAGAAAGTGATGAATATGTGTCATTTCAGATGATGAAGGCTTAGCAATTAAAAAAAAAACTTTAGTGAATTTGACAGTAAAAGCAAATTTTCTTTTAGCGAAAATTCTGATAATCCTGATACAGATGACATCTTTATTGGAAGAGATAAAGAAACTATTTGGCAAAGAAATAAATTTAGAACTAATGTTTGTACTCCAGTTCGAAATATAAGTTTTTTTTTCTTCCTGCACCAAAAGAAACGCAAGAAATGTTACTGATGTGTTTGAGAGCTGGAGCATTTTCGTAATAGTTCATAAAGCACTTTCATTATGTATTTCAAATCAAAAACTGATCACTGTAGAAGTCTCTGTTAGTGTAAAAACATAAATGAATAAAATAAAATAAAGAAGTCATGAAAAAGAGGAAAAGAAATGAAGAACAACACATTGGGGTCGTTTTCGACCCCGCGCGAGCGCTCGTGTGACAAAACATGGCGCGAGCTCTCGCGTGTTAAATTGTTGTTTCCATTTCTTGGAATTTTGTTTCCATTTCTTGGAATTTCATGGACAGATAAGGAAACAATCTTTTGGGTAGCTGCCATTGTGTCCTTGATTGATATGAGGGTGCGGTTGAAATTTTCTTAAATCCTTTTAATTCTTGTAAACTCTTGCGATTGGAGTCTTTTACGACCGCAGCCGAGTACTGACGTCAGTAAAGTTCTCGAAACGGAACAGGTGCTTGGAGTCGGCTTCATTCAAAGAATTTCGAAACATTTTGTGAAAAGGAAGCAGTTGTCAGCAATCCTTCTTCTAGCCATGATTTTGAGTTAACAAGCGTGTCGTTCATAATGATTATGTGGTTCTGTCCTTGCAAAATTCATATTTTACAATTGCTTTTGCACTACTTACACCAAAGAAAAGATGCCGACTCCATATGAGCAAGGGATGAAGCATTTAAGCTAATTACTAGCCAATGGATAAAATGATGAATATGTGTCATTTCAGATGATGAAGGTATAGCAATAAAGAAAACTTTAGTGATTATGACAGTGAAAGCAAATTTTCTTTTAGCGAAAATTCTGATAATCTTGATACAGATGACATCTTTATTGGAAGAGATAAAAAAACTATTTGGCAAAAAAATAAATTTAGAGCTAATGTTTGTACTTCAGTTCGAAATATAAGTATTTTTCTTCCCGCACCAAAGGGAAACGCAACAAAAAATGTTACTGATGTGTTTGAGAGCTGGAGCATTTTCGTAATAGATCATAAAACACTTTCTTTATGCATTTCAAATCAAAAACTAATTGTTATAGAAGTCTCTGTTAGTGAAAACACATAAATGAATAAAATAAAATAAAGAAGTCATGAAAAAAACGAAAAGAGATGAAGAAAAACACATTGGGGTCGTTTTCGACCCCGCGCGAGTACTCGTGTGACAAAACAAGGCGCGAGCTCTCGCGAGTTAAGAAAATTGTGTTATGGTTCTTTGTAAAGACTTGGCACCATCCTGCTATATCAAAAGAGAGCATTTTAGCAAATGTAACCAGAGCTAAGGTTGAACTGCGAACAATTAGCTAACTGCAATTCTATTGCCCAAAAGCTGCTTTTTGCCCTTGTCAGGAGTTCAGGTAATCTGAACGGGCCGTAATTGTGCTGAAGGGGAAGTTTATAAAATTACTTAATTAATTATGAAACTAGTAGCTAAACATACAGTGTGATTCGTTTTAAATTGCTCGATCTTTATTTTCGCAACCTTTCGTTTAAGATGCATAAGTTGCATTTTATTTTTGTAAGACCAGCTTTTGTTTGCACCAGCTGCTTCCATAACTCTCCAGCTGCTGTAAAACAGGAGTTACAAAGGCAACCCACCGACTGCCGCTACAACAAGGCATTTTGAAAAGACTTCGTCAATCGCTGAGATGTCGTTTGCGGCTCGCGGATTTGAGCTACAGGACGCATTTTGAAATCAACGCTTTAAGCTTTTCCTGAAAACTGAAATATTGTGCATAATAGTTTTTGTATCATAAATTTGTGAACCTGTTTCGTATTGTCAGTATATGTCTTCGTGTACACGTAGAACGTCGGCATTGCGCTTACCACCATTGTCACAGATACTTGTTAGATTACACGTTTTCTATCACTTTAACTTTTTCCCATGAGTTTAGATTCACTCAGTGTACTGTGAAACCTTTCAGACGTACAGTAGGTGTAACTGAATATGCAAAAGCGGTGGAAACTAACACTTAAAGATGGTAACTTTCTAAGAAAGTGCGGTGAAGCTTTACTCTAACTAATGTGCAAAGATTAAAAATTAAAAAGAAAAGAGGAAAAAAAAAATTAACTGCACTTCGAAGGTGCCGATAGACTTGAAAACTTATAACAAATACGTATGTATTTTTTGAGTTACCCATCTTAAAAAAATGCCAACATGCATGTGTATCTATGTACGTACATACTTACAAAATATATGTACATGTTTTTTTAGGTTGTTCCATGCTTTTTGTCCGAATTCGAAACATAAACAAAAGCAAGCGTCAAAGCTCAAGTAGCGTATTTTCTATAAAAAAGGGATCTTTATCGACAAAAGTGCACCATTCTTAATGAGTTTTGAGTGTAAAAACGCCACTGTGGCGCACGTAGGTATCACGTTGGTTGACAATAGTTCAAAGCTCCCTAAATCATAGCATCTCATTCGGGAGCTTTTTTTTCCTCACAAACCTGCCCAACTGGCCATGCCTCCCTGCAATCCTTAAACGACTGTCCAGACAGGCGAAAAAGAGCGTACATGCAGAACTTATTATACAATTTCCGCCACTTCAGTCATTTCGCGCTGATCTCCTAGGGTTCGGTGCGGCTTTTTAAAGGGACGGCTATAGTAATAATATGAGTGTAAAAACTTGATTTCTAGGAGTAAAACTGTTTCAGTCATGATGAAAAAAAAATAAAACATCAAAATACATAGTGTTGTTATGTGTTCACAGTTTAAAACATTTATAATGCACATGAAACAATTTAAAGATTGTTTAAAAGTCATAAACACATGCAGTCTTCGAAACTACATTTACGTGAAACATTACGTTTACATCCGATTTAGAAGATAGTTTTATATATTCGAGAGACAATCATTTATTTAAAGGATTACATTTTCCTCACTTTCGTTTTAACCAGAGTTGCAAAAAGGAAAGCTGATTCTTCTAAAATTACATTTACAGAAGCGCCAAAGAAAACGTAAAAATTCAATTAAAATGCAGTTAGATGCAGGTCCGTCCTTCCGAATTATTCAATTGGGGAGGGGGGACTGTATTTTAATCCCTCATATGTTTAAGAAAATTTTAATTTGTTTTATTTTTATTTATTATTTTTTTAGAGTGAAATATATTCAAATAATCATGCAATATAAAAATGAAAGCAATAACTAATGAAAAACCTTGTGCCACGAAAATAGCCCGAGAACGAAGGAAAATAAAAGAAAGAAGAAGGACAGATATTGAGATCTTAGGCATGTGCAGCTGAGCCAAATAATTCATTTTTTCCTCCCAATCAATTCAAATTGCTTTCCTATTAAAATTTTGTATTTAGCAGAAAATTAACGAATCTTAAAAAAAAAAAAAAAAAAAAAAAACTAAAGAAAAATTTTTAAAAAAAAGTTCAATAAAATAAAATAATATAATGAATATATGAATGAATTTAAACTTTTCAGAGATTCAGATTATTTTTAAGTGAAGACAATGAGCATACCAACGTTCTTATAGCGCCAGTACCAGTTGTGAATTAAATTACAAACTGAAATACAAAAAAAAAAAAAAAAAAATCCCGCGAAAAGAATGAAAATGATTTTCGTCAATACTTTGCAATAGACACTCTAAAACAACATTCACAAAAAAAAAAAGAACACATGAAATTAATGTGCAATCAAGTATCGCGGGATGTGTTTCGATGAATAATGCATGAACAGAAAAATCACTTGAAAGAAATAACGCGGTTTTCACTGAAAAGCAAAGCGAAATCCAGATTTTTATAATAGAAATACGCGCAGAACAACCCTAGGAGATCAGCGCCACAAGCGGCGACACCGGTAACTTCGCCCTGTACGGGATTTCCTTTGTTCTCCGGCGCGTCTGGCTAGCCGCTTAAGGATCGCAGAAAGCCATGAACTGGCGAAACATGTGGCAGTTAAGAACGAAGCCCAGAGAAGAAGGTGAATGCTGCAGAAACTCATATTCCAAGACCTGAATGTTTTACCGGCCACCAATCGAACCACGAAGACTTGTTCAATCTTCCAGGAGTATGGTACTGGACCTATTGCCTTGTGCTGTTGGTTTTATGAGATGTTTTGGGTGTGATTTTTCAAATGACAGTACACACTCGTATTAATTGTCCGGGCCGGTAGAAGGAACTCATAATGGGTCAAGATCCTGTTAGTCCAGGAGAGGAAGATCTTCTGTGGATGGAGTCTTGGTTTGGGTATCTGTTTCACAGGTTCTTTTTATGGAGTCATTGTGCTTTGAGCTTATGATTGTCCTAACACCCATTTTTCATGAGGTTACGGTGCAAAAATGGGTAAATAACCTCACGTTTCTGTAGCAATTTGCTCATCCCTCGGTGCTGTAATTGTTGGCCTACGTTTGCTGGTGTGGTACGCATGTTTCGAGCTTTTCCGTCGTTTCTATTACACCAAATGTTGGAAAATGGTCAGTGGTACTACGGAGGGATTGCCTTCAAGTAGTTGCACCTTTGACGTTGATTGGGTCTCGAGTTTTTGCCGTAAATAGTCCATATCGTACTACATAATACGACCAGTTGTAGGTTCCTATTTAATGACCAAATTGTCGCTACGACACTCGGTAAGACATCTACGGACTGTAGATTGACTATTTAGGCCCAAAACCACATGCTTTGCTGACATTGGCCATTGCTGCAGCCACCATATAGCCAAGACGGAATTCTAGAAGAATCACGAGTTACACGCCGTATTGCTCCATGACCCTCAAAATGTTAGAAAGGTGCCGAAACTCGATTATATAGCATAGGAACTAGAGGCGTTTGTTAATTCACCCCTACTGCACCAGTAGGAATGAACTGCGGAAGTGACCTATTTCATTTGTGGCCAATAACTATGGAACAACCTCATATATAGAGGTGTCGGTAATGGTAACAGTGTCGACAGTTCAATGGTTTTTTTTTCCCAATCTCAAAAATGCTGAACGTGTCGAAAGAAGTTGACTTTACAAAATTGATTTCAAAGAAAGAAGGTGACCTCAAAAAATTCTGATCGTTGAATGTTTGGAAAATTGGTCAGCATTTGTAAGACACATTTATCCTGTTGTAGATTAATAAAAGCTGTAATATGTATATATCTTAATATATAAAAATTACGTGTCCCTGTGTTTGTGGCCAATGGACTTCTCAGCTACTGAACCGATTTTAACCAAATTTTGCACGCAGTTTCAGTTTGGTCCAACTTAAATGATAGGATAGTTTTTATCTCAATTTAGGACCACAATATATTTTTTTATTGCAAATTATCTATTTAGCTACCAGCTTTTCTGTATTCTTGGCTAAGCCTTTTTTGACACCTCCATAGCTGAGCGACATAAAGCACACGTTCTGGCAGCTTTAGGGGCGAGGTAAACAGGTTGTAAGTTAGCGGTGCGTTGAGTGTTATTTGACTTTTTTGTGAAGTAAATTATAAACAAACGCGTTACTTCCCTTGAAATTTATATGTGATAAGCTGTCAGAAACGATTGTTACTTAAGAGTTTTTACGCCACTGAGGCTGATAGGTGGAAAGCGCTTGGTGGGATAGCTCCTGGACTGCATTTAAGTGGCTGTTCTTCTTACTACTATTATATATACAAAAGTTTGTTTGGATGGAGCATTTAGTTGATAAGCAGTCCAAAAAAATTGTCTTTTTAATTAAGCCTTTTTTAGGCCTCTGTCGCCGGGCGACATAAAGCACATGTTCTGACAGCTTCTTGAGCGCAGTAAAATAGGTTGAAAATTCGGAAACAATAATGGATGATCAATGTAGGTACTTAATTTGTTTTGTATTTTCTCATAAAAAAAACTTAATAAATTCAAACATTTGCTTAATTATTGCCTTTAAGGCGGAACAGAGTTCGCCGTGTCAGCTAGTTTATATATAGTTCATACTTAAAGTAAATGAATATACGTTCAAAATAGCTTACGCAAGCTGTATTTTCGTGGTGGCAGAAAATGCTATGAAATAATGGCAGTGACTTTCTGCATCTAACCAGGAAAGTACGCGATCATGGAATAATGAATTTTTTTTTAATGAGTACCAATCGAAAGAGCATTGTAAAACATGTTTCTGGACGCACGCGTTTTTGCCCTCGCGCCCCCGTTATCGAAATATAAGGTCCTAAAGTCAGCTAATTTTTTTTGAAAAATCGCCAATTTTAGCGAGTTATAATGAAACTGGAAGCTGCGGTGCGATTACACTATTTCCGTCCAACGGGAAACTTGATTCCCATTTTTGGTCATCTGCAAAGCTTATGAAAGACGGCTTTACAATAATCTTTTACTTTACTTGTGCGAGTTAAAGCAAAAAGCTACTATCAAGCCTATGACATGGAAAGCAGAGAGCTTTTTAAAGAGGAAAAGCAATTTTAAACAACACATCAAAATTAAATTTTATCGTACTATTTGCGATTAAAGCAGGTCCCTTGTTTAAGGGGAGTCCCCCTTGTTAAGGGGCCCTTGTCAACAGGAGGTGACAACTGAACCTCAAAATTTAATGAAAATGTGTTCAAATAAAAAAATCAAACAAGAGCGAGGTGTTTTCTCTGAGATATTTCGACAAAAAAAAAGTTTCGCTCGAATCGAACTTGTTCCTTCAAAAGTTATAAGTGAGGACAGGGGAAAAAATCGGAAATTCAAAATTGAATGAAATATTATTCAAATCAAAAAGTCGAATATGGGCGTCTATTGTCCTCACTGAGATCTTTCGATTAAAAAAAAATTGAATCGGACTATGCACTCAAAAGTTATTGCGGGGGGGGGGGGGGCAGAAAAACTGACCAATAGACAGACTGACAGGTACACAGTTTCCGCAGCTCAAAACCCAACTTTCCTATTTTAAATTTCTCTGTGTATTTAATTATTTTTATTAAGTTGTACTTTTTCGACTCAATTGTTTTGAGCGTTTTTTTTTTTTCAGTGAATCAGGCCTTATTTCATGACTTTTTTTCACCTATTTTCTACTTTTACAGAAAAGTAAGCAAAACTTGTATTGATTTACAATTTTGTTAGTCTTTCCCTACCCGGTGAACATATAGCAGAACTAGTAAAAGTTATTCTAGTGTTTTTAAACAGTACGAAATTAACATGCAATATGTTTTACATTTACGTTACAGAGACTTTTCGCTACAGTGACCAATTTGTTTCAACGGCAGAGGTTTTTACAATGAATGCCGTCTCTATTTGTATATTTTAAGAATAGAAATAATTATTTCCTTCTACCATTGATGTAATTTCCGACGTGGATATAATTTTGCAGCTATTGATATTTACTAATTCGTTTTCTTTTTAAAATTATTTATCTTTTCTCGATATCAATTTAAAAAAAAAATAAATGTTTTAGCTAAGAGTTGGCAGATAGTAAAACTTCTTGTATCGTTCTTTTTTTATTTATTTTTTATTTATTTATTTTTTTTAATAAGAACTGATATCATAATCCATGACAATTTAATTTCTACCCCAAAGATTATTTCTTTCATTTTTTGTACATGTGCTCATATTAGCTGCTTTTCATACTTCTTTAATTATCCCGAATTATTCATTTAGAAACACGTGCAATATATTTTAACTAATAATAATTAACACATACAACTTAGTTCAGTAGAAAAACTTCAAATAACTAAAATTCTAAAATGTATTGTTATAAATCGTAAAAAGATAAAACTTTTAACTTCTTTGTAAAGTTTTCGCTCCTCTGGATAAAGCTCTCTGCTTTCCACATCATAGTCTTGATCAGCATTCTTTATTTTAACTCATACAAGTAAAGGATTAACGCACGGGCGTCGTTGGCGGGGGGGACGAGGGGGACATGTCCCCCCCAATATTTTGAACTCGTCAGAAATCCCCCTGAATATTTTAAAATAATAATTTTGAAAAAAAAAATCGGGACTTTCATTTCTAAATCTAAATAAAATTATAACTCCAATCTTTACTAAAATAACGGAACCTTCCGTATCTACTTGAAAGACTGTCTGAGTTATTGAGTCTTATGGTGCTTTTAGCATCGTTTGGATCATTTTTCTCCTACAAAACCCATCACTACGTAGTTAGATCAAATTCCTCCACTTAACAATAGAAACTTTCCCTTTCCATACCCCACTCCATCACTCCCCGCTGGGACAGGGACAGCAGAAGTAGGTAATAAATAAATCTTAGAGGGGGTTTCTTGTGTTTTCCGTGGTTAGGTCACTTGATCCTTGAAGGGCTAGGATAACACAAAATTCTTCGAAACTGATGCTTCCTTAAAATCTCTGATAAGGATCGCGGGCTGAGGGGGAGGGTGGTTTTATGGCTTGCTCTGCCTCGCCCTGCCTAGTTTTCTCACGCCAGCTGTACAGCTGTGTTCTTTCTTCGTTTTTTTTTTTTTTGGTAAGATCTCCACTACTGACCAGAATGGACCAGATAGTTTCATTAACGTCATTCGCTCCTGGAACTGATTCCCGAATGTTCGTTTGCTCTACATATAGTTCAATCAACGACGTTTTCTTTTGAGATAAGTTTAATATGTTTTTATTATTAGTTATTTTTTAGAATTATACTGCATTCATGATATTACATAATAAGTCTAGAAATAGTATCAAAGCTCAAACGTAGAAAGGTACAAATGAAAAGTTTTGGAAAGACTTCTAACTTCTTTGTACAGTATTTTTATTACAGAGAAAAGAAATGTATGTAAATTCATTGCGAATTGAAAATGAAGATTTTGTTTCTGTTAGTGACGGTTCGCGGCTTGTTTTTTTTTTTTCGTTTATTTATTTAGTTTTTTTTAATCATCGCCGCAATTGCTGTTATTCTATAGGATTTGATTTTTTTCGCGCTTTCTTTATTTATCAGTTACTTTTCATGTGCTATTTTTGACATACTTCATTTTAATTGTCATTAGTTCAATCGATTAGCATTCAACACAACTCCATTGTTTATTACCTTCTTCTTTTTACTTAAAAATTACATGCCCAAAAATTCTTTTAAGTGATGAAATAATAAGGCTTGTTTAGTTGAGTATTATTCAGATAACTAAATTCATTTTAAAAAGTTGGAACCGACAAAATATTTTATCGCTGCATTTCTATGAAAATTTGTAAAAAGGACTGAATTATCATTAAAAAAAAAGCAAGTTATTTATCTTCCTTACAAATTATTTTAAATTGAAATTTTCAAACCTAATTTTCAGCTGAGAAGTATAAATTTTAAAATTGAACTTTCAAAATTAAGTGAAAGTATCGTTCTCGGCATAGGCACAATTGAAGCAAAACAAATGCTTGTATGGAGGGAGAGGGTAAGAAGCAATAATAAAAATCAATTAAATTAAAAAATAATAATATTAGAAAGATTTCTCACATATCGTTGAAGATCAAAATGCCAGATGAATTATAAAAAGGATTTTTTTCGTGGTAAATTACACTGCATATTAAGAAGTCAGAACTTTTCAGACAGTCTTCCCCCTAAAAACTTCTATTTTATCGTTTCTAATTGTTTGTTTTTATCAAAAGTAAAAATGATGACGCGATAAAGCAGGATGAAAAACATTAATACTTCTTCAAGCACTAAATTAAGCTTTTGCATTGTTACAAATGCATGAATTTTGAATAAAGTAACGTGAGCATAAAATGTGAGATGTGGGAGTATAACCCTATTTTTTTTATTCATTCATTTGCTGTTTCAGCTTGAATAAACATATCTCTCAATAAAAAAAGAGGCATCTCCGTTTCCCTCTCTGTCTTTTGTCAACAATATTTAGGATCGTTCTATATTTTGTTCTAAAGGGGTTAAACTTTTCTTTCCGAAGGAGAGTTCTCGAAAATTCCTGCCCTAACATCATTGAAAGTCGACTGAAATCAAGCTTTTCGAATATTTGTCTGTCCTCTTTAAGTTATCAAAGATGAGTGTCATTCCGACGAAAATGGTACAAATCATGTCTGAAACTCTTTACTTAAGATTATCAATTTAAATAATTTCCACCAACGAATCATATTTATTTTTATTGAGTTTCCATTTATTTGTGTATAATGAAGTGTAAATAACTAGTACATGACTTATTTATGAAAGGATTTTAAATATTTTGATCACTTTGTTTAACAGAGTGGAAAAATAAGCCTTTAAAAATATCTGTATAATCACAAAGAAAAGTTAGAATCACAGAACAAGCATAAAGTGGAATAAACAGCCTAAAACTGTAAGTCTGTCTGCAATTACACGGTATTACACTACCTATATTTTTTAAAAATATATCAGATTGAATGCAATTGTTTATTTTATTTCCAAAAGGCATATAACAGAGTGGACAATTCGAAACATAGAAAATCTAGGGACATGGATAAATAGTAGTGTTTTTTGGGGATTTTTTTTTTTCATTTGCGTAATAATCTGCAGTAATGGTGTCAGAAGCATCTTTTGTGCAGTGCAGTGTCATTTATTTTGTTCTTACATTTCAGTTTAATTTTAAATCACATTTAAAATTCTAGCAATTTTAAATCACATTTAAAATTCTAGCAATTTGAAGCTGGGACACGCCATTTTCTCCTTCTTCTGACAAAAATAATTTTTTTTTGTGTCATTTCTAAATGGATTATACCTAAGCAATTGATACTTGTTGGCACAAAATTAAATCGAGAACCAATAAAAAATACACTTAATGTGTGGTAGTTATTAAAATTGATTTTAAAAAATTCTAAAGTCTCGGACATGATTTGTACCATTTTCGTCGGAATAACCCATGACCATTCAATTTTGAAAAAGTTCCAGGGTGGGCCTTAAATCTCCCTTCCCCTAACATCTACGCAGATAATCTAAAACTGCATTTTTACAGTTACATTTTCAAAAAAAGGTCCAGGGGAGAACCCCCGGACCTCCCTTTCCCTAAAAAAACAGATATGATCTATAATTGTGTTTTTAAAATTTTAAATTACAAAAGTATCTAGAAAAGCGCCTCTAAACCTCTTCAACTACTACTATTGCCAAAAATTGTTTAGAATGCGTTTTTAAGACTACAATTTAAATAATTTTCCGAAAAGAGGGAACTCGAATCTCTAATCTGCGTATTATCAACAAAGATAGTCTAAAATTGCGTTTTTAGGAATACAATTTCGAAAAAATCTCCGATCCCCTCTTTCCATAGCACAGTCAGAGTTAATATTTGAGTTTTTAACGTTTCGATATCGAAAAATGGACGGATGAGCGCACGCGAACCTCTTCTCCTATAACATTACCAAAGATCGTTTAAAATGCATTTTTAAGACCACAAATTCCAAAAAATTTCCGGGGGAGAAACCCCCGCACCCCCTTACTTCTGCGTAAATGATGCATTTAGGATTAGGAACACATTCTCAACTCTCTGCTCTAGTTATGACTTCCCTCTTATAAAAGAAGCTACACCCATTCATTTCCCTCTGTTTGAAATTAATAAAAGGTCGGCAATTTCATACCCCCCGCCCCCCCAACTTTTTTGTCCCCGCTACGGGTCAGAATATGACTCCTTGTGGTCCTTATTTGAAAATTGCAATGTTCATTGGTCTTTACAAAGGCTAAACATGTTTAAAAAAAACATGAATTTTTCCTAGCATTTCTATTTTTCCTAAGTCCCCCTCAATGTTCAGCAGGAAGCGACGCCCATGGATTAACGTTAAATATCTTTTATTTTCTTTGCGAATGACCAAAAATGGAAATGATGCCATGTCAAGCGGAAGGGAGAATCTGGAGCTAGCTTCAATTTCTTGCCAAGTCTTCAAATTTGGCTACTTTTCGGCCTACTTTAAGACCCCTTATCTCGAAAACGAGAGGACGAGGGCACTTGATCTTTGGGTCAAAGACATGTCTCAGTATGCTCTTTCGAATGGTACCATTTTTAACTTTTTTCATTATTACTTAAGTCGAGTACTTTCCTGGTAAGGACAAAATGAATTTCGTCTTGCTTAGAAGAATAACTTCAGGGCTCTGTTGAGAATAACTTTTAGTTGTTTGAAAAGTATAATACGCAATCGTAACTGTCCTAAATGTTGGTTTAAAACAAATAGAAAAAGTTAGTAAACTTTTATCCCCTTTTCAACTAAAAGGACAGAGTTTTACTAAAAACGTTTTTACAGCTGAAATGTCCTTCTGTAACTTTAACAGGCATTTCTATTTTACGATTGTTTAAGATCTTTTTTTTTTTTAAAGTTTTACTTAGCTGTTATACGTTCTACGTTGTGTAATGTGCACTTAAATGAAACAGGTGTTCGGAAGTTAAATAAAATTCAAACGATAGGGATTTACTGAATAATGTATAATAATTTTTTGCAGACGTTTATGGAGAACGTTTTGTTGGAAAAAATGAGAAGTAATTACGATAATGGTTCGAAGAGCTCGGATTATATGGAAAGGCATACGCGCCTATGTAATTGCATAGTTCCGCTTCTTCTGATATTAATACATAAGGATACATAAAGAATTCCACTTTTTAAACGTAAAGACATTCTGCTGCATTTTTCCTCACTTTTGAATTTTTTAAAAAAATCTTTGAGGGGGTCAGTAAAGTCCTTTAAATAAAAATGTTAGTTTATGACATTCTTCGTTATTTTGATCGAGCCGGTTTTTTGATTTGCAAAACTATAAAGCCAATCTTTTAATTCATATTTTCATGATATGAAGATGAAGCAGTAAAAATATACTTATGAAAAGTTATACTTTGAATTATAGAAAAGTTTAACAGCAGAGGAGAATGTTAATTTTGAAAGAAATTGCAAACTTTATAAAATACAAGGCCAAGGCTAAATAAGTCTCGCAATTATTAGTTCAAGTCCCTCAGTTCAATTCTTTGAATACTGCCTAATAACATCTGTAGAAGTTAACCTTTTAACTGTCATGCACGAGATAACTTCGAGCATAGCACTGGTGTTCGAAAATGTCACGCCCTAGTATTACTCGGGGTAATTTTCTTTCTTGAGTGCATCATATTGTTATACCCGAATATATATCGAGAGACGTTTATTTCGGCTTCATCTCTTTGTCAAACCCGACTGTTTCTCGGGAAAAGTTAATGTTTGCTCAATTCAATAGATAGCAGCACTCTACGGAAGATTTCAAAGGTTAGACGTTAGACGTTCTTTGGTTCAAAGTGAGCGGGATCTTTTTGTTGTAAAATGGCGTCCAGTTCTTTGAAACATTATATAGATGATTTAGATTCTTCAACCGAAGATGAAGATTTTGAAGGCATCGATACTAGTGACGCAGGTGAAACTGAAAAGAGTGACATTGAAAGTAGCAGCGAATCAACGGATAGCGGTGATGATGATATAGAAAATGCCAGAGACTAGTGTGAAATAACTGCTTCTGGCCGATCAGGATCCCCTCGGTTCCCTTTTACAAGTACTCCAGGTATAACTTTTCCTGTAAACATAAACTACACTCCCTTAGATATTTTAGAAATGTTTCTGGATTCAAATCTAATGGATATAATTGTCAAAGAAACGAACAACTATGCAGAACAAGAAAGAAAAGCAAATCGGGCAAAGATATCAAGGTGCTCCCGCAGTAAAAAATGGATCCCTACAAATGACAGAGAAATGAAGCTATTCTTTGGGCTAATAATTCTTCAAGGTATTGTTCGAAAACCAAATCAGGCTATGTACTGGTCTCATCGAAGGCTTTTGCATACTCCAGTTTACTCAAAAGTAATGCCCGTAAATCGTTTTATTTTGCTTTTTCGATATTTACATTTTTGCAATAATGAAGCTGAAGACAAAGATGATTTTCCAAACCCAAAACTTTGGAAGTTGTACTCGTATAATGGGATAGAAAATTTACAGGAAAAATTTTGTAATTTTTACATACCGGAAAGAGATATATGATATTGAAAAGTGCCAATTTGAAGCTGGAGTTTTCTGATTAAAATTTTTTTTTGCAGAAAAAAATTAATATTGGATTCTAAGTATGAATTGGGTCTAAATGCAAGAAAATAAAAGGGGGGAGGTCAAGGAGGGTATTTACCCCCTCCTTAGATTACTTACTTTTAAGCCGTTACAGATCTGATGAGTGTTACAGATCTGATGTTAATTTGAGCTACATATTTGAGTTTATGCTTTCAGTCTTCGTTAACATCTCTAAAAATGATATCATTTTCTTGCATTTTTAACATAGAATTAAGATAATGATATTGAAATATATATATTAGCTAAAAAATCAAATTTCACTATAAAAAAGCATTTCTTGGAAATAAAAACGAGCAATTTGATTTTTAGATAAAATAAATTATGAGATTACCAAATCCGAGCTAATAAAACATTTGTTTTGTTTTAAAACAACACACAACTTCAACTTTTTCAACACTCTCCAGCTGCTGCTTGCTTTTCTTTAATTAGTTGCAGGAAATTTAATTTCTAGATCAGAAATTCAAATTTAGCATGCTAGTTATTATCTAGTTATTTAGCGAAGTTATGAGAAATTGAAGCACCAAAAAAATAAATAAATAAAATAATAATAATTAATCAACTTAATTTCTGCTGTGTAAATTTTTCATATTTTACTAACTTCTACTGTTAGGTCATACGAACCACAAATGAAGCAATTGTACTAAAACTCATTGCTTTTCATTTTTTAAGAACAATAAAATAATTTTGGAAAAAAAATAGAACCGACTTCAGTTGGAAATTGCTCTAAAAAGTAAAAAATAATTTTTTTCTTTGAACACCATCGAAACTACTTTTAAACATAAGTTTTGAAGTCGGCGCAAAAACAATGTATAGAATCATACGCAACTACAATTCAACTGTATAAATTTTAATGGATCCAGGTTCTTTAAGAGCATTCGCATACATTTCATTCATTACCACACATTCGTGTAATGGTACAAATATTCTGCTTTTAATTTTCAATGGTTTCTCTGAAAAATGTTGGCAAAATATGGTTAAATATCATTTTACCTATCGTTTTTGCGCCGACTTCAAAACTTATGTTTAAAAGTAGTTTCGATGGTGTTCAAAGAAAAAAATTATTTTTTACTTTTTAGAGCAATTTCCAACTGAAGTCGGTTCTATTTTTTTCCAAAATTATTTTATTTTATTCTTTTTAGTGTAAGTGTACTTATGAAATAAGGTAATGTTTCCATTACGAAACTTCACCTAATTTTCTTAAGTAAATGCTCCATAAAATAAACTGTGAAAAAAAAAGGAAGAAACTATCAACGCGTCTAAAATTTTAAACGATTGACACTAAAAAATAATCTTTGTTATTCTCTGGTATTTATTTGTGTACTAGCTTAATCAAAGCCATTTAAATATCAACGGCTTTTCAACTAATTTATATTTCAAAGCAATTCTAGTTTCTCGTTGTTCATAAGATTTTAACACATACTACGCACGTTGCCCGCTAATGAGTTTCATGTTTGATTTAGTTAAGCCTTCATTTAAAATTCTCATGATCATTATCCTACAGTTTCATATCAACCACGTTTTGTAACAATGGATATCATATTTAATCATTTAGGACAAATCGCTTTAAATTCGACTACTTATTAATATTTCATACTTACTCCAGAGAAGCCTTGGTTCAAAATTTTCATCATGATTACTATTAATATTGCTGTTGCGAGGCAACAAATTTTTGCAACAATGGATTGAAAGTTTAATCATTTAATGGGGAAATGACATGAAATTTACTGTTTTCCATAATAACTTTTTTTCTAGTGAACAAATATCGTCAAATGAGTACATGGCACCTAAGTTACACTATCTCCTATCGATTAAAAAAAATCGTCCAAATCGGTTCAATAGATCAGATGTTATGTGCGAACAAACAAAAGAAAAGTATACGCTTTGAATTGATAACCTCCTCCTTTGTTGAAGTCGGTTAAAAATATTCAATATATATGGCTAAAACCTATGATTTTTGCTTTTTAAAATTCAGAAACGTGTGAGTTAATTCGGTAACATATTCGCTGTTTTTCAATGTTACCGCTCTGACTGTTACCGATCTGACAAACTGACAAAGTTTTTTTTTTTATTTCCGAGTCGATCACGCTAAACCAAAATCAAACACGTGGTTTTTTTACTTGTAATAAAGGACTATACTTATACATAAAATAATTTTTAAAATAATAAAAACTGCGCATTTTAGAGCGTGTTACCGATCTGATAACTTAAATGACACACATTTTATAAAATCACTTTAAAAAATCTTACCTACAATTTTAGATGCAGAAATGCAAATTTTAAATTACGACTCGATAAAACATCCCACCAGGTACTCAGTATCACGTGGTATAGGTGCAGGAAATGATTTTGGGAGCCATAAACATAGATTGGAGGTTATTTTTACCGCTCTGACGGCGGAACTTGGGACACGTTTATTTCGCATCGGCTAGAAAATCAGAAATCGATTAAAACAAAAATGAAGTAAGATATTACTAAAGGGGTAAAAATAGAATCGTTTTTTGTGCAAGTGCGTTTTTTTTGGGAAGTTAGAAAGTGCGCATGACCTGTTTGCATGCTAAGCTTTGCTACTGGGGACACGTTACCGATCTGATTTTTGATGTATAAAAACAATATTTTCTGAAGAAAAATTTTTTTTTTCTGATGTTATTAGATGAAATGAAAGCAAAACCTTATCTTCTTTCTGGGGAAAATTATTTTTTCAACTAGTTATTGAAATACTAGGGAAAATTCACTTGGGACTCAAATTGGCACTTTTCTAAATATTAGCTCATATCGGTTGATGAAAGCTAGATGCCTTCTAAAGGAAGGATATCGCGGAAACAATATATTCTATGAAACGTGCAAGATTTGGAACCAAATTTTTTATGCTTTGTGAGGCGGAAACAGGGTTTATTTGTGACTTAATTATCTATACCGGAAATAGTACTGTTTTCAATCAATTGTATACAAATTATGGACTTTCTACAAAAGTCGTCATGCACCTATTGCATCGCTTTCTCGAAAATGGTTATTGTGTGACTGTAGATAACTATTACATGTCACCTGAGCTTGCAGATTTACTTATAGCCCGAAAAACAGATATTTATACCACAGTAAGGATAAACAGACAAGATTTACCTACAGAATTCGCTAAAAGAATATTGTAAAAAGGTCAAATCATAGTTTTTCAAAGAGGTAAGATTATGGCTATAAGGTGGAAAGATAAGAAGGATGTGTGTTTGATGAGCAGTATTCATGATACTTCCATGGCTAGCCTTAAAAATAAAAAAAAAATGAAGATATACTTAAGACGAAGATTGTTTCTGACTACATTCTGACTACAATCTAACTATGGGTGGTGTAGATCGCTGTGATCAGGAAATATCCTTCCATCCAAAAATCCGAAAACGTCAGAAAAAATATTATAAAAAGATATTTTTACATTTACTAGACAAGGTACTCTGGAACTCATATTTGCTCTATAAAAATGTAGTTGACAAACGTATTACATTTTTAGAATTTCAAATCCAAGTTGTAGAAGAGCTTTTACATAAATATGATGATGCAGCTTCTGGACAAAAAAATGTTGGCAGACCACCTACAATAGATAACTCTGGCCATCTTGCTAAACGACATTTTATGTCCCATACTCCTCCTACTCCAGTGAAACGTGAGCCTACAAGACAGTGCAAAGTGTGTTGTTCAAAAAAGGATAAAAATGGGAAAAAGATAAGGAAGGAAACACGATTCTGGTGTAGTGAATGTGGAGTTGGTTTGTGCTTGGAAAAGTGTTTCCAGTTATACCACACAAGACTGAATTACTGAAAGTTATTCACTTTTATTTATTTAATTTTTTTTCATTTATTTATTTTTTAGAAAATAATTAATTTTTTTTTTCATTTTTAGAAAATAATGCTCCACTAGAAGCGAACTTTACAACTGCCATGTTGAGTAGGGTGGAGCGAAAAAAACAAAGTTTTTATTTTCGAATCGTAATAGTGCGGAAAAAAATGCGATTGGTGAAGAGTTACAAAACAAAACAAAAATTTTTGAAATCGGATAATAACTTCCGTTCCCGCAACGAGCCTGAAATTTAGAAAAAATGAAAATTTTCATGTGTTTTTAGCGATTTTTTAAAATTTTTGCTTTAATGTTTTATTTTAATGCTCTTGGACGGAAAAGTTACGTTTGGTGAAACCTTCTGAAATTTTGAAAAATATATTGAAATCGAGTAATACCTTCTGATCCAGGAACAAGCCAGAAAAACCAAAAAATTATAAAATTTCAGCTTTTTTTGGGGTCATGAAAAAAAATTAAAAAAAATATGTTCTCATTTTTTTTTCTTTTTTACCTGGTATCATAGCGTAAAGCCTTTTAAAAAGCACTATATTACTCTTAAACATTAATTTTTTTCTTGATTTTTCAGGTATCTTCTAAACATGCAAAACTACCATTTTTTATAACAATGAAACATTTTCAAATAATCGAAAGTTATAAAATATTTTCCAAAATTTCTGAAATCCAGTACAAAAGTCCACTAAATAAAACACCCACTCCTAAAATAAACGCTAATTTTAATCACTAAACTATAAACAATTTTAATACCTAACTAATTATATACAGTTTCTTAATCCCCTTTTGTAGTCTGTGCCTTCTATAATTATGTTACCTAACTTAACTGACTACCCACAGAATCCTTTAACATTAATTTAATTAGAAACTAATTTTAAAATTAAAACTTCTTTAAAATTAAACCTAGTTAGGTTAGATAGTGTATAGAATGAGACTGCAAAATGCAATTAAAAATTCAGAAACTAACATATAATGAGGTAGGTATTAAAATAGTTTATCGTTTAGGGATAAAAAATATTGTTCATCTTATGAGTGAGTGTTTTGTTCAATGGATTTTTGTACTGAAAAAGTTAAACAAATTTAATAATTAGGTATGGGTAAAAATTTTATGTAAATGTTATCTATTATTTTTTGCTTTTTAGTTGCTTTTAGTTTGATTTAAGGTTATCTTGGTGCCTACAGTAACACAGTCCCAGGCAAAGTGGGGCAAGGTATAACAAAAATTAAGGATTGGAAAGCATTTGACAAGGAGAGGGCACTACTGCCCCACTCACCCCTATTAGCCTTATGCAAAAAATGTTAAAACATGTTATCATGACAATTGAACATTTGAAACACGATTGCAGAGAAACTTGTGCTTAAAAGGTTACTACACTAGGTGGCCAAAAGTATCCGGACACTTCCAAAAATTTGCATTCTTACATATAGCTCGAGAAATAAGTGATCAATTGTTCTTTAACTTTAGTCATACAAAATATAGACTTCACCGAACATTTCCAAGTTGAAATTAAATTACCCTTGCATTTGGGGGACGACAATAAGGGGGTTGAAAGAAAAACCGCTTTTTGACCATAACTCTTCGAAAATATCTCGGAATACGCTATCAATTTCAGTAATTAATTAGCATACTATGTATAATTACTGTACAAATTTTTATGAACGTACCACTCTTACTTCTGAAGATATGAAACATTTTTGAAAAAACGGCAATTTTATTTGAAGGGTTTTTGCTCATAACACGCAGAGTTTTTGATCAAACCTTATCACAACTTCAGGAAAGATGACAAAATACAAGAGAAATAACATACTAAAGCGGTAAATAAAAATATTAAAAATTCGATGAGATATGAACGTTAAAAGGAAATAATTTTTCACGGCGCATGCGCGAACGACAGAAATTTATAACTACAAAAATATTGTAGCCTGATTTATACTGCATCTTATAAAAAAAGTTCCAGTTGAATATCATGAAAAATGAAAAAGATATCAGCGATCTAGTGAGCTGTATTTCATTCATTTCGCAGACAATACATAAATAGTGAGGGGTTGTCCACAAATAGTGTGGTGACAATCGATCATTTTTTTTCAATGTTAAATTGTATACAGTTTGAAAATTTATATTCGGCATAGAAGTCACATTTCGTCTGTTCGGCCAAAAAGACCTTATACGTACGTTTCCAAAAGTATCCAGACACCCTCTGAAACGTTGGTTTTGAAAGACGACGCAATAGCCTTTAATTTAAAAATAGCTCTTTGTGGACAGACCCTCACTATTTATGTATTGTCTGCGAAATGAATGAAATACAGCTCACTAGATCGCTGATATCTTTTTCATTTTTCATGATATTCAACTGAAACTTTTTTTATAAGATGCAGTATAAATCAGGCTACAATATTTTTGTAGTTATAAATTTCTGTCGTTCGCGCATGCGCCGTGAAAAACTATTTCCTTAACGTTCATATCTCATCGAATTTTTAATATTTTTATTTACCGCTTTAGTATGTTCTTTCTCTTGTATTTTGTCATCTTTCCTGAAGTTGTGATAAGGTTTGATCAAAAACTCTGCGTGTTATGAGCAAAAACCTTTCAAATAAAATTGCCGTTTTTTCAAAAATGTTTCATATCTTCAGAAGTAAGAGTGGTACGTTCATAAAAATTTGTACAGTAATTATACATAGTATGCTAATTAATTACTGAAATTGATAGCTTATTCCGAGCTATTTTCGAAGAGTTATGGTCAAAAAGCGGTTTTTCTTTCAACCCCCTTATTGTCGTCCCCCAAATGCAAGGGTAATTTAATTTCAACTTGAAAATGTTCGGTGAAGCCTATATTTTGTATGACTAAAGTTAAAGAACAATTGATCACTTATTTCTCGAGCTATATGTAAAAATGTGAATTTTTGAAAGTGTCCGGATACTTTTGGCCACCTAGTGTATAAGCATCTCGGTGATGATTTTGAAACACATTTCATATGAAAGCCATAAATATAAGGAATGTATTAGTGTAGAAGACAAACAAATTTTAGATTTTGTTGATTTCTAATTTTTCATACACAAAATTATTTTAAAATAAATAATTAAGTTTAAGTTTAAAAAACTAAAAAATACGCTTTTAGAGTTAATCAAACTATGAAGCTTTAAACCATTGCAAATTATAAGTTTACATGCACCTTATAATACATCAACATGTAATATAGTTTAGCCTTTAGTACTAATAATAGCATTCAATAACATCAACATGTAATAATATAGTTTAGCCTTTAGTATTAACAATAGTATTAAATATATCACTTTTATATTTTCAAAGAACGTGAATTTTATCTTTTATTCAGAGTTACATACATACTGACAAACCCACATGTGAAACTATTAAAAGCGTATTAAAGCAAAACCGCCATTAAAAAACAACTGGGAGCTAAACTGAAAAAAATAATACATAATATTTACATAAAACTTCATACTCATACCTAATTATTAAATTTGCTTAACTTTTTCAGTACAAAAATCCATTGAACAAAACACTCACTCATAAGATGAACAATATTTTTTATCCCTAAACGATAAACTATTTTAATACCTACCTCATTATATGTTAGTTTCTGAATATTTAATTGCATTTTGCAGTCTCATTCTATACACTTCCTAACCTAACTAGGTTTAATTTTAAAGAAGTTTTACTTTTAAAATAAGTTTCTAATTAAATTAATGTTAAAGGATTCTGTGGGTAGTCAGTTAAGTTAGGTAACATAATTATAGAAGGCACGGACTACAAAAGGGGATTAAGAAATTGTATATAATTAGTTAGGTATTAAAATTGTTTATAGTTTAGTGATTAAAATTAGCCTTTTTTTTGGAGTGGGTGTTTTATTTAGTGGATTTTTGTACTGGATTGTAGAAATTTTGGAAAATATTTTATAACTTTCGATTATTTGAAAATGTTTCATTGTTGTAAAAAATGGTAGTTTTGCATGTTTAGAAGATACCTGAAAAATCAAGAAAAAATTAATGTTTAAGAGTAATATAGTGCTTTTTAAAAGGCTTTACGCTATGATACCAGGTAAAAAAGAAAAAAAAATGAGAACATATTTTTTTTAATTTTTTTTCATGACCCCAAAAAAAGCTGAAATTTTATAATTTTTTGGTTTTTCTGGCTTGCTCCTGGATCAGAAGGTATTACTCGATTGCAATATATTTTTCAAAATTTCAGAAGGTTTCACCAAACGTAACTTTTCCGTCCAAGAGCATTAAAATAAAACATTAAAACAAAAATTTTAAAAAATCGCTAAAAACACATGAAAATTTTCATTTTTTCGAAATTTCAGGCTCGTTGCGGGAACGGAAGATATTATCCGATTTCAAAAATTTTTGTTTTGTTTTGTAACTCTTCACCAATCGCAACTTTTCCGCACTATTACGATTCGAAAATAACAACTTTGTTTTTTTCGCTCCACCCTAATGTTGAGTGGCAGCCGCCCCAAGCAGTGCCTACAAAACTTTAAATATTTTACCAATGTGCTTCAAAATATCAATTTTTAACCGACTTCAACAAAGGAGGAGGTTATACAATTCGTCGGAGAATTTTTTTTTTGCATGTTATAAGATTACTCGAAGATGCCTGAACCTATTTAAAAAATTCTTTTTTTTGTTAGAAAGGTTTTTCTTTCCGATTGGTCCCATCCTCTCGTGGTCCGGGTTCGATAACGGGAACCTGCAGAAATCTTTCGAAAAAGAAATTGGGATCACAGTAATCGTAATAATGACCATTTTTAATGCCAGGCTTCTCTGGATTGCATAATGAAATTCATTTCTATGGTCTTTCTGAAAATTTTAAACCGAGTTTCTTTTTATGTCCTGCTTTTTTCTCCTGAACCCCAACGAACTGAAAGTCGTACCAGGTACTAATTGATTCGTAATATTTCAGGTTTTATTAGTCTTAATTTACGTAAGGTTTGATAAAGGAATTCTGAAGAAAGTGAGGAAAATCTCCAAGTTTTTGTTCAAATTTAAAGCGATTTGTCCTAAATGATTAAATATGAAATACATTGTTACAAAACGTGATTGATATGAAATAGTTATTATAATGATAATGAAAATTTTAAATGAAGGCTTAACTGAAGCAAACATGAAACTCATTAGCGGGCCACGTACGTAATACGTCGTAAAATTTTATGAACCGCGAGAATCTAGTATTGTTTTGAAATATAAATTAGTTGAAAAGCCGTTAATATTTAGCCTTTGATTAAACTAGTACACAAATAAATACCAGAGAATAACAAGGATTATTTTTTAGTGTCAATCGTTTAAAATTTTAGACGCGTTGATACTTTCTTTCTTTCTTTCCGACTTCAACAAAAGGGGAGGTTATACAATTCGTCGAAGAAATTTTTTTTTTTTGTATGTTATAAGATTACTCGAAGATGCCTGAACCGATTTCAAAAATTCTTTTTTTGTTAGAAAGGTCTTTCTTTCCGATTGGTCCCATCCTCTCGTGGTCCGGGTTCGATAACGGGAACCTGCAGAAATCTTTCGAAAAAGAAATTTTGATCACAGTAACCGTAATAATGACCATTTTGAACGCCAGGCTTCTCTGGATTGCATAATGAAATTCATATCTATGGTCTTTTTGAAAATTTTAAACCGAGTATCTTTGTACGTCCTGCTTTTTTCTACTGAACTCCAACGAACTGAAAGTCGTACCAGGTACTAATTGATTCGTAATATTTCAGGATTATTAGTCTTAATTTACGTAAGGTTTGATAAAGGAATTTTGAAGAAAGTGAGGAAAATCTCCAAATTTTTGCTCAAATTTAAAGCGATTTGTCCAAAATGATTAAATATGAAATTCATTGTTACAAAACGTGATTTATATGAGACAGTTATTATAATGACTAGCTGTGGGGCCCGGCGTTGCACGGGCTTTAAAGTAGTGATGAAAATTTAAATAAACTACTCGCCGTCAAGGCGGTATATAATGATATATAACCGCCAAGGCAGCTCGCCTTTAAAGTAGCGAGGAAAGTTTCAGTAATGATATGTAACCGCCAAGGCAGCTCGCCTTTAAAGTAGCGAGGAAAGTTTCAGCAAACTACCGCCTTTAAAGTAGTAAGGAAACTTAAAACAAATTACTCGCCGCCAAGGCGGCTCGCATTTAAAGGAGGGAGGAAAGTTTTAGCGAAACCGGTTTCAAAAAACTACTCCCCGCTAAAGCGGCTCGCTAAAAAACTTTCCCGCATAAAAAAGTCAATCGCATTATTTGCACATGCTTCTTCAGGAATAAAAACAATGTCAAGTAGCACATATTTAACACTCTCCCTAATAAACAAATACAATTCCCTACCAAAAACAAATATTTCCAAACCGCTCTCTTCCTGTAACATTAATTGCAAAATTCCAAACAAAAAAAATGTTTTAATATTTAGATCGCAGCCAAAAAAAATCCCTGCTAAAAACATGAATTACAATTTAATTTGAAACACATTTTCAAAATGGTACCAGAAAAAAAATATAAGCCATTAAGTATGCAGGAATTTAAGTGAAACACGGACGATCGCATTATTTGCCTTGTTGAAACGCCGTAAAATGAAATGCTTTTAAGAAACGAAATGAAGAAAAGGACACCAACAATGAATTTAAAAGATGTCGAAATAGCAACGCAATAAAACTTTAATAGTTTGATCAGGAAAGAGGTTTTCGAACTCAAAGTTCAAACGCTTGTAACTTTTTTTCTAGTGGAGATAAAAGCTTGGTTCTTCGACTGTAATTCGAATCAATTCTGGGGTTAAAAATATCGCTCTATCCAATGGCGTAAAAATCAAAACTGTGGAATAATTAGTTTATTTTTTATTGATGGTTTTAATGAACCAAGTATTGCAAGAAATCGGGTGAAGCCTTGCAAAAGGCAAGTTTAAAAATTGAATAACTCGTGCTGTGTTTAAGTTAGAGAATCGAAACAAACTGCATAGGACGGACAAAATTTTTCTGCTTGTAACGATATATAACATTAATATGTGCAAGTAATTTTTAACCCCAGTATTCGGCGATTTATGAGAAAATTGCCTTAAATTCGAATAAAAAACGAATCGCTTATCGAATCTTTTCAAACTATAGCCTAAAGTCTTTCTGGATAAATGGACTATTCAACACAAAAAGAATTTTTCAAATCGAACCATTAGTTCCTGAGATTAGCGCGTTCAAACAAACAAACAAACAAACAAACAAACTCTACAGCTTTATATATTAGTAAAGATAATGAAAATTTTGAATGAAGGCTTAACTGAAGCAAACATGAAACTCATTAGCGGGCCACGTACGTAATACGTCGTAAAATTTTATGAACCGCGAGAATCTAGTGTTGTTTTGAAATATAAATTAGTTGAAAAGCCGTTAATATTTAGCCTTTGATTAAAGTTAGTACACAAATAAATACTAGAGAATAACAAGGATTATGTTTTAGTGTCAATCGTTTAAAATTTTAGACGCGTTGATACTTTCTCTCTTTTTTTCCTTACATAGTTTATTTTATGAAGCATTTATTTAAGCAAATTAGGTGAAGTTTTGTAATGGAAACATTACCTTATTTCATATGTACATTTGCACTAAAAAGAATGAAATAAAAATATTTTTGAAAAAAAAAAAATTGAACCGACTTCGGAACTTCACTCGGCAAGTGCTCTAAAAAGTAAAAAATAATTTTATTCTTTGAACACCATCGACACTACATTTAAACATAAGTTTTGAAGTCGGTGCAGAAACTATAAGTGAAATGATGTTTAACTATATTTTGCCAACATTTTCCAGAGAAACCATTGAAAATTAAGAGTTGAATATTTGCACCATTACATAAATATGTGGTTGTCAATGTAGTGTATGCGAATGCAATTAAAGAACCTGGATTCATTGCAATTTATATATATAGTTAAATTATAGTTTCGTATGATTCCATTTAGTGTTTTTGCGCCGACTTCAAAACTTATGTTTAAATGTAGTGTCGATGGTGTTCAAAGAATAAAATTATTTTTTACTTTTTAGAGCACTTGCCGAGTGAAGTTCCAAAGTCGGTTCAATTTTTTTTTTCAAAAATATTTTTTGCTCAAAATTTTGTAACAAACAAGTGCATAGGTGGGTAAAATATGGTGCTGATCGAAATTTATTCTATCAAAATCTTCTATCTAGTCTTCAATTGTTTAACCCCCCCAGTCACAAGTTGTGTTTTAGTAGTTTCTAACACTTCTCACACGTTAAAATGGAAAATTATTTCAAGTAATATCTTTCATTAAGTAAACATCCAAGCAAAGTAAAAAAAAATACTTTTAAAAATTAAAAAATAAATACATAAAGTAAAGTAAATGAACAAAAGTTAAAAACGTCAGAACTACTGGAAAACGGTATACGCCCAAAGTGTCGCGGCCGAAATGTCGCGGGCCAAAATGTCGCTGGAAAAAATGTCGCGGGCCAAAATGTCGCGGCAAAAATGTCGAAGGTCCAAAATGTCGCAGGTCCAAAATGTCGCCGGGCCAAAAATGTCGCAGGTCCAAAATGTCGCCGGTTCAAAATGTCGCCGGTCAAAAATGTCGCGGGCCGAAATGTCGCCAGTCCAAATGTCACCGGTCCCCAAAATGTCACCAGTACAAATGTCGTCAGACAAAAATGTAGAAAGTCCGATATTGATACACTTTGTCCCGAAAATTAAAACATACGAAAAGGCTTTTTATCACCAAATTAGCAAAAGATTGTTAATTGCTGTTGGTGAACGTAAGCGTTAACAATAGCATGAACTAAAATTTTTGAAAAATACTATAAAAAATTCACCCTTTCGGCTTGTAACCGTTTCGAGCGTTTTCCAAGAAACAAATAGTTTTCAAATAAGCGTACGTTATTTATTTACAATAGCTTATTTCACCGTGACTTGCTATCTCCCAACTTAAAAAGGAATAGATTAGCAGCCCAAGACAAGTTCAATTGATATCTAAAAGAAAATGTAAGTGTTAAACAAGAAGTTCTGTCAAGAACTGAACGAGCCTACTTTCCCGTACATCGACATCGGCATTCTAGCATCTGATCATTATTCTCTTGATTATCTGAGACTGAAAATTATGTCAAACACACCTTTTTAGCACTTAAAGCTGATTTCTAAAAGCAAAATATACCCCTCTCATCAGATGAAATCGACACGTAAAAAGTAAATAAAAAAATAAATAGTATCCGATAAGTTTTGTCGCACCTTTTAAAGAATGTAATTGTTATATTTCTTCCGCAGAAAAATTCCTCAATCGTTTCCAAAAAAAAAAATAAAAGTACAAAGTACATTAAAACACATTTTATCAAAGAAAGAAAAAAAAAAAAGAAAAAAAAACTCGTCCGTTAATAAAATGTCTCGAATTTCACTTTTAATCCGTTGCCAGTTGTTAAATATAAATAAAGAATAAACTGCTCTCGTGAATGAAAAATTTTTGTTACAACAAAAAAAAATCGTCTGCCAGAAAAAAATAAATAAATAAATAGAAATAAAATAAATAAAATAAAACAAATGAATAAATAAACAAAAAATCGTCTGCACAGTCAGTCGTTTTTTTTTCTTCTGAGCCTGCATTTCCGCCATGTTTGCGGAGTCGGAGTCGGAATCAGAGTCCTCACAGAAGATTATTCAGAAAAGTACTTTACAAACATTATTTATCAAAACCATTTTCTTACAAAGTTAGTTTGAAGGAAATCCGACTTTAAGTTGAGGATCAACATTCAACTAAAATTCCCCGTAGGCGCTAATGTTAAATTTTTTTTTCTGAACGGTTCAATATTGAACGAAAAATGGTTAAGAAAAAAAGAACGAAAAAAAGCGAATAATGAGAATGAACCTCTCCGAGATCTTTCAAACAAAAAAAGTTTATTCAATTCTGACGGTTCACTCAGAAGTTATTAGGTGGGGAAAGGTTGCTTTAACGGTTCAATGTTGAACGAAAAAATGTTCAAATTGAAAATTTAAATACGGTAAGGAAGTATCCTTGCTGAGATCCTTCGAACAAAAAAAAAGTTTATTTAAATCGGACTGTTCACTCAAAAGTTATTAGGGGTGACAGCTTGCTTGAGCGGTTCAATGTTGAACGAAAAATTGTTCAAATCGGAAATGTAAATACGGGAATGAAGTATCCTTGATAAGATCTTTCGAATAAAAAAGGTTTGTTCAAATCGGACTGTTCACTCAAGAGTTAGCATCGCGGGACAGGTTGTTTCAACGGTTCAAAGTTGAACTAAAAATTGTTCAAATCGAAAAATCAAATATGGGAATGAGTTGTACTCGCCGAAATCTTTCCAACAAAAAAAAAAGTTTGTTCAAATCGGAATGTTCATTCAAAAGTTATTAGGGGTGAGGGGGACAGACAGACCGACCGACCGACCGAACGACCGACGTACAAATTCTCCATCTCTTACTTTCCATTACTACTCCATCCATACTTTCAAATTTTAAATTTTTCGATATTCATTTTCCCTTTTTGTTTCTTTTTGGCTTTTTTTTCGGACTTGGCGATATTTTTTGGACTTGGAGATATTTTTTAGATGCATTAAGCCACTTTTACTACTTTTTTCGTCTTTCTTTTATTTTTAACGAGAAAGTAGGCTAAAAAGAAGTTGAAGAACAATGAAATGACTAAGACGGATATACAATGTTTGAAACTTGGCTTTTGTTAAAATTTCTTATGATGGAAAGCAATTCCATATTATTTAATAATTACTAGCGGTACCCGCACGGCTTTGCCCGTGGTATAAAATTAAAAGTTCATTTGTAACATAATTGATATAGCAAAAAAAATGCTCTATTTTAGTTATAATTCAACTAAAATTCCTTCAAATTATATGATATAAAAATCTGGTATGGACCCAACACTACTTCCTTTTACGTGTAAATTTCTTAGTAGATGACTTAAGTGCTTAAATAGTGCTTGGAGTGATCAAGATAACAATTGAAACATTTATATCCCTAGTTTGCCACGAAACAATGCAAAAAATATTTTACAATGATTAATCTCCCAAATATCGCCGATTTTAACATCATTCAGTGGATTTTTCGCAAAATATCACTAATAGCGCCAAATTGAACCCCCCCCCCGAAAAAAAAATAAAAAAGCGCCAAATTAGCGACAAATACTTAGCGACCGAAGGCTTGGCGATATATTGCCAAGTGGTTACGCCAATTCATACCACTTGTGTCTGCATTGAAATTAACACTGATTGATTTACTCCATAAAAGGGTAAAACACCCCCATGGGACACTCGAATGCAACCCCAAAGAGAGATGCACAAAAATAAGCCAATAGAGAAAGAAAGAACAATTTTGTTGCTCACAGAAACCAACAGAAATCTTACCAAAATTTGAAAGAAGAAGAAAGTTTCCTTTCCTAGCTTTAAAAACAAAACAATACATTTGCCGAAATGGAACACTTTAAAAAGAACGACGCAATGTCGCAATTTATACGATATTTGGTTAATCTTTGTGCTTTGGGTACCCCTTTCTCGCTAAATGGGCGATAGACGCGCCTACTACTGTTTCCAAATATTGCCAAAATCAATATTGCTGAAATGCGAAATCTATGGAAATAAGAAAAAAAAATCCGCCAAATCTTTTAATTAAGTCATTAGTATATTGGAAACATGGTTGCCAGAAAAATACTACTCACATTTTTTGGGCCAAAAAATACTACCGTAGTATCAAAAATACTACGTCTGGCAACGCTGGAAAAGAACGAAACAAAAATAAGTATGAGCACGTAACCATGGTAACAACATGAAAAGTTGATTTCCGTTGATAAAATAATTCATTTCATCTCTATTTTCAAACAAATTTTATTCTCGAGCTTAACCATTTTAGAATCGTTTGACTTGCTTTACTGAAGGTAAGCCTTGAATTACGGGATTCTAAAAACAATTGTTACAGCTCTCCTGATGATCGTAGAAACTTCGAAAAAACTTCATTTTGTGCAGAAAATTTCAAGCTTTCGAATGACATAAGACTTGAAAATGTGTATGAAATATTTCTTCCCTGTTTTATTGAATTTCCGCTAAGAATTCGAATAGAAAAGGAACGAAATGGAATTTTCGAAAAATCGCTTCGAGGTGCAAAACAACATGCTACAAACTAATTTTGTGCCAAGTGTCATGAAAATCGACCGAACGGTTTTGGCGCTACGCGCGTAACAGATAGAAAGAAAGAAGGAAAAACAAATCCACCTTCAGCTTTATTATTAGTAGAGAAGATGTTTTTATTTTCTTTTACACATAATGTATAAAAGAAAGTATTGGATCAGTGAAAAATTGTCAATTTGGAAGAATTTACACGTTCTGACATGTGCTGAATTCAATTTTACCGTTTATGTTTTTAAAAGAAAATTTGTAAGTGTGTATCTGCGTGACCCATTTTTTGGGGGCGACTCTACCTCAAAACTTACTGCCTGAATTAGAATGAAATTTGGTACATACATGTACCAATATGTGATTCTGTGTTGATTGGTTTTTGCCGCTAGTTCTTCCAAGGGAATTTTTACATACAAGAATGTAATGGACCGTTTTCAGCATAGCGTGATTACTATGTCTGAAGAAGGTTCAGACGAAATCGAATAAAAAATTGGCCCATAGGAAGCGTTCACATCACACGATACGCCACAGCATCGATAAAGCAAAGCATTTGAAGTTTTTATTTTTCATTATGTGAGTGATTTATATCAAGAAGTAACGCAAGTATTCAAACAACATTTTGGTTGCAGAATAGTCTTAAAGGGCAAGATGTTTATTCATTTCTGGCGTTAATCAGCTCAGACCTAGCACTGTACCTTCGTTACAATCAGTATTTAAATGTGGAGTTGAACATGATACCATTTTTCCTCTTGACATTTCACCTCCCCTTCCACCACCCAGTTGTTATTAAAAAAAACAATAATTCCATGAACGAGCGTGCCCTGTTCTGTTCTCCAATGCGTCTCTAGTTTTTTAAAACGTCCCCAACCTACTGTTAAAGAAAATGTTCTAGAAGAAAACTGTCGGCTGCGTGGTGATTAAACGGTATTCCGTTTTTGCAAAAGGGAAAAAAAGAAGCCTTTACAGCAAATTTATTTGTTTAATTTCTTTGTGATAAAAAAAAAAGAAGTAATCCTAAATATAGTTTGAAAAAACTAAAAAAGGGCGCTTATAGAGTAAATCAAATTCAAAAGAAGATTTTCAAAACTGTTGAATATCCGCTAAGTTTGCTTGCACTTATAATATGCATTTTGTGGACGATCGATGCCCAACTCAGAATTAATAGCAAATGCACTTATTATACATCAACATGCAATATAGTTTCGCCTTTAGTATTAATAATGGTAGTATTAATATATATTACTTTTACGTTTGTAAAGAACGCGAATTTTATCTTTTATTCAGAGTTACATGCATACAAATAAACAAACAAACATACCCACTAATAGAAGCGTATTAGAAAGGAAAAAATTTACGTCCCCTAAGTACAGCCCCGAAAAAACTATATCATTACTTCGGTACTGAAATAATTTAAGTTTTAGAAGAAATCAATTTAGGTACAATTTTGTTAATAAATTAAGCTAATTTTCTAAATTGCTACGTTTAAAAAAGTTACTAAACAGGTGTGTTTATCTAAGCTTATTAGTAAAATTGAGCTACATAATTATGCTGCATTGAATTTGTGAATTACTGGCTACATTAAATCTGTACTATGCTCTTAGCGTCATTTTGGAACGGCTATATTTTGGACTGCTGACATTTTGGACCAGCGGCATTTCGGAGCGGCGACATTTTGCACCGGCGACATTTTGGACGGGCAACATTTTGGGCAGGCGACATTTTGGGCAGGCGACATTTTGGAACGGCGACATTTTGGCCCGGCGACATTTTTGACCGGCGACATTTTGGGCACGCGAGATTTTTGGCCGGCGACATTTTGGCTCGGCGATATTTTTGACTGGCGACATTTTGGGCACGCGACATTTTGGCCCGGCGACATTTTTGACCGGCGACATTTTGGGCACGCAACATTTTGGCCCGCGACATTTTGGACCGGCGACATTTTGGCCCGCGACATTTTGGCTCGACGACATTTTGGCTCGGTGACATTTTGGCCCGCGACATTTCCGCCGCTACATTTTGACCCCGAACCCTGGAAAACAGCTAGTAAACTGGGCTCAAGTAAAGTTTTCTAGTAACGCTACAGCCTATTCTTCAATAACTCTGTCAATTTTACTGAAAAAATTGATGTATCATTACTGAAAATTTTATCTCAATTTTCTTGAGGTTTCCTAGTATTTCTACAGATGTTTTCTGTAGTGTTATAACGATACAACTTTTTCTTAGGTAAAATTGTAACAATAGAGCTTCTTCTTAAGTAGTTCTGCTTAAGATGGTGTGTATGTGTGGGCATCTGTATGTAGGCGGTAAACCTGTAAATCCATGCAATTGGGGAATTACAGGTTTCTATGGGGTGTTAAATATGTGCAGGCGGCCCTGTGTGTGTACTCTTTCGTCACCATGTGCTGCATGGGCCCCCTGCATGATCGGTGAGCGTCTGGGATGGTGTAGTAGCGGACGTGAGACGTTGCCAAACTGTCAATCTGAAAATGGAACTACATGTCGGGACGTTTGAGGTCCGAAAAGAAAATATCTAGCAATTTGTCATTGCTAAAATTAATATTAAAAAAAAAAATGTTTTTACAGTGCAATACGGGCAGCTGAGATTCCAGTTGAAATTCAATAATGTTAATCAACTAAATTTAGTGGTAATACATTGATTTATAAAGTATTTTAACTTTGAAATTCACTGTAGTTAACTGTAAAATTAGCTGTAATGTATACTACTTTATAAATGATCGTCCTGTGAATGCTACCGTAATCAACTAAAAAAAAAGAACAGTAACATTCATTTTAAAAACGACATCAGTAAAATTAACTGCAGTATAAGTCATAAATTTAACAGTAATCAATTGTTTTTAGTTACAAAGCTTTCTTTACATCATTGTCACTTTTCATAGTCGAAAAAAACTTTTCATAGGGGAAAAACTATAAAATTAACGCAAAAGAATGTAGCAGAAATCAGTCTGCTCACTACTCTATTCATTTGGTTTACTAAACTTAGTGAAAAACACTAGCTATAAAAACAATAAATTAGATCATTAATAGTGACTATGAGAAAACATATAAGTGTTTTACATGAAAATGCATAACTACTATTGAATATATGTTTTGTTGCAATTAACTTCTTTGTACACTGTTTAATGGAAATTAATTTCCGTATTGGTGTGCATTTTTGTTGCTGCAAAACTATTTAGTTTTTCTACAAACTTAATGATGTGCATAAACAGAAGGAAATTTCTAAATGTAGTTCAAAGCTTCTAGGAAAAAAATCGACTTTAACGTTAAATAACAGCTGGTAATTTTTTTGGAGAAAATTTGAGGTGAGATGGCATGAGTCACAGGCGTGACACTCTCCCAGATTCGTACTCTTAAATTATTTTATTATTGCTCTATTCGTGTGGTTCCCTAGTCAGACTTAAATACTTAAAAATAAAAGAAATTAAAAAATAGTTAAGAAATACAATGAGTAACTAGAACTTTTATACCCCTTTAAGAATTTTAAATTTTGTCCTTAAACTAAGAATAAGTAAAAACGAGGTGCAAAATGCACCTTAGTGACATCTGATAACAAATCAAAGCAGAATGAAGGGGGGAGGGAGGGAGGTAAGTCAATCAATTGGTCAATTACACGATTAGTTTTCGTTTAAATCAAACTCGGTCAACAAAAAACGTCTTTTACTTTGCTTGTGTGTCTTTGTCTAGTTATTTGTCTAGAAAAAGATATAAAATCCGAGTAAGCAATACTTACTCAATTGCGTCATAGTATATAAACACAGCTACCCACTCTCTCAGATATCTTCAAAGTAAACCACATAGGCTATATTCCGGTTATATGATAGAAGTTGAGAAAAAAGAAAAAGAAAACAGGTAAAATTCCATTTAAAATTTTTTTTTGTTCTTTTTTCCATATTTTGGAATGCAAAATAAAATGATGTGTTGAATGCGAATGTTGTTTTGTGCAAGGTCGCAGAGGATAAGCAATTTGCTTAGTATTAAATTGGACAACTATTGAGAAAATTAGAGATTTTTGTTGTTTCTAAGTTATGTAGTATTATTTTCTATGTAACTCAAACTAAACAATGTAGAACGTACTAACAAGATATTTTGTTGTTGTCGAAAACAAAGCATTTAGCTTACTGTTATTATATCTAAATCAAATAATTTTCAGAACTTTTATATAAAATTTCCTGTTTGCTATTGTTAAAATCTTTAGTTTTAAAATATATTATTCAATAAATATTCATGAAGATGCATATCACGGTTTTTTTAAGCGATAAATATTTCAGTACTGCTTAAAGAAATTCACTAAATTTAGAGAATAGTGTTGGTTGGAGTTAGTGGGATTTGTTTTCAGAAAAATCTTAAAGTTCAATTTTGAGATAGATTATTGTATTGTCGTTAATGTTAAAGACTTTTTTTATTGCTGAATAAATATTTCAATAAAATTATTTTTACTCATGTTTTTCTTTAGGAGTTTTTCTCAACAAAGTTTGCTTGAGGAAATTTGCCTTCTTGTTCGCGAGCTATATTGATCTTAAATTTCCCCGTGAGTGCTAATGTTAGTTTTTTTTTTGAACTATTCAAAATGATCGACAAATTATTCAAATCAAAAAGTGAAATGCGGGAATGAGATGTCCTCGCCAAGGTCTTTCGAACACGAACTAAATTTCAAATCGAACTTACCACTCAAAAATATTGGGAAGAGAGGAGTAGACAGACTGAGAGACACATATTTTCCCCATCTCTAAACTATACTTTCCAGGTTTTAATTACTTAATGTTCATTGATTTTTTTTACTTCTTTTCATTATTTTGTTCTTTGAAACATTTTACGATGCATCAAGTCACCTGTCATTTTTTTTTTGCTTAAGCGGGAAAGCAGGTTAAAAAAAAAAAAAACAAGAAGTTCTGTCAAGAACTAAACGAGCCTACTTCCCTGTACATCGACATCGCCATTCTAGTATCTGATCATTATTCTCTTGATTATCGGAGACTGAAAATTATGTCAAACATACCTTTTTAGCACTTAAAGCTGATTTCTAAAAGCAAAATACACCCTTCTCATCAGATGAAATAGACACGTAAAAAGTAAATAAATGAATAAATAAAGTTTTGTCGCACCTTTTAAAGAATGTAACTGTTACAGTTCTTCCGTAGAAAAATTCCTTAATCGTTAAAAAAAAAAAATTAAAAGTACAAAGAACATCGAAACACATTTTATCAAAGAAAGAAAAAAAAACTCGTCCGTTAATAAAATGTCTCTAATTTCATTTTTATTCCGTTGCCAGTTGTTAAATATAAATAAAGAAAAAAATGCCCTCGTGAATGAAAAATTTGTGTTACAAAAAAAATCGTCTGCCAAAAAATAATAATAATAATTATTATTATAAATAAAATAAAGCAAATGAATAAATAAACAAAAAATCGTCTGCACAGTCAGTCATTTTTTTCTGAGCCTGCATTTCCGCCATGTTTGCGGAGTCGGAGTTGGAATCAGAGTCCTCACAGAAGATTATTCAGAAAAGTACTTTACATACATTATTTATCAAAACCATTTTCTTACAAAGTTAGTTTGAAGGAAATCCGCTCTAAGTTCAGGATCAACATTCAACTTAAATTTCCCCGTAGGCTCTAATGTTAAGTTTTTTTCTGAACGGTTCAACATTGAACAAAAAATGGTTCAAATCAAACAGCGAAATATGGGAATGAGCCTCTCCGAGATCTTTCGAACAAAAAAAAAGGTTTATTCAATTCGGACGGTTCACTTAAAAGTTATTAGGTGGGGAAAGGTTGCTTGAACGGTTCAATGTTGAACGAAAAAAATTTTCAAATGGAAAATTTAAATACGGTAATCAAGTATCCTTGCTGAGACCCTACGAACGAAGAAAAGTTTAAATTGGACGGTTCACTCAAAAGTTCTTAGGGGTGACAGCTTGTTTAAACGGTTCAATGTTGAACGAAAAAATGTTCGAATTGAAAATTTAAATACGGTAATGAAGTATCCTTGCCGAGATCCTTCGAACAAAAAAAAAGTTCGTTTAAATCGGACTGTTCATTCCAAAGTTATTAGGGGTGACAGTTTGTTTGAACGGTTCAATGTTGAACGAAAAATTGTTCAAATCGGAAATGTAAATACGGGAATGAAGTATCCTTGATAAGATCTTTCCAACAAAAAAAAGTTTGTTCAAATCGGACTGTTCACTAAAAAGTTAGTATCGCGGGACAGGTTATTTGAACGGTTCAAAGTTGAACCAAAAATTGTTCAAATCGAAAAATCAAATATGGGAATGAGCTGTACTCGGCGAGATCTTTCCAACAAAAAAAAGTTTGTTCAAATCGGAATGTTCATTCAAAAGTTATTAGGGGGGGGGGGGCAGACAGACACACCGACCGACGACCGACACACAGATTCCCCATCTCAATACCCTACTTTCCATTTTTTGGACTTGGTGATATTTTTTGAACTTGGCGATATTTTTCGGACTTAGCGATTTTTTTGGATGCATTAAGCCACTTTTAATACTTTTTTCGTCTTTCTTTTATTTTTAACCGACATCGAAGAAGGAGGAGGTTCTCAATTCAAAGCGTATGCTTTTTTTTTTGTTTGTTCGCACATAACATCTGATCTACTGAACTGATTTGGACAATTTTTTTTAATCGATAGGAGATGGTGTAACTTAGGTACCATGTACTCATATGACGATATTTGTTCACTAGAAAAAAAGTTATGATCGAAAAACTAACATTTCATGTCATTTAAAACAATATCTGCTATCGTAAATCCTTACTTCAATGAGCGACCCGATGGTCAAGTGGTTATGCGCGTCAGGTTGAAGTTCCTGATGGAATGAGATCGAGTCCAGGTCTGCAAGGATTTTTTCGAATAGCTGCATGTTTTTTTTTTTTAATGATTTTAATGATTGTAATGTCCTTATGCAGGTACATCCTCCCATGGGAATGTGCCCCATATTTTTTTATGGTACAAAATGACAGTTTTGGTCGGATCTTTGTTAAAATTGGCAATGGGGTCCTTCGATGCTGTAGAATTTTCTTATGGACGTTTGCGCCATTTTTGGGGGCTTTGAATCGATTGTGGCAATAAATGGTTTTTGATTTGCGGCACCTATATTATTTTTTCAAAAATTATATACACAATCAATTATATTATGTTAATTTTTGTACCTTTATAAAATTCTGTATTTTATACCTTGCATTTACGTCAAATTCAAGGTAAAATTAAAAGTCAAAAATTCTGAAGATGATAAATATATGTTAAAAATTAAAGTAACTATTTTTTGTGATTTTCATATTGGTTGTGACTAAAAAACATCATTACAAACAAATAAAATGTATCAAACACCATGAGTGTTGAGTTATTGGGAAAAATCTGCTGTGTAATGTTTTTTTGCACTGCGAGGGGGGGGTATGAACGATCATTAAAGTGACACACATTTTTAAAAAATAAGATTTTGATTTGTGGTGTTTGAAAAAAGCTAAAGAGTCCACTTTAGTTGAAAATTATTTTCCATGAAAAGCAAAAACTTGCACCAATTTTCCAAGTCTTACTCTAACTCCTTCTCCCACAATTCAAATTACTTACTTTTACTTTCAATTTTTAACCGACTTCAAAAAAGGAGGAGGTTCTCAATTCAAAGCGTATGTTTTTTTGTCTGTTTGTTCGCACATAACATCTGATCTACTGAACCGATTTGGACGATTTTTTTTAAATCGATAGGAGATGGTTAACTTAGGTACCATGTATTCATATGACGATATTTGTTCACTAGAAAAAAAGTTATGATCGAAAAACTAAAATTTCATGTTATTTAAAAACAATATGTGCTATCGTAAATCCTTACTTCAATGAGCGACCCGATGGTCAAGTGGTTAAAAGCGTCGGTTTGAAGTTCCTGATGGAATGAGATCGAGTCCAGGTCTGCAAGTTTTTTGAACAGCTGCATGGTTTTTTAACTATATTTTGATTATTTTAAGTGCATTTACACTAAAAAGAATGAAATAAAATATTTTTGGAAAAAAAAATAGAACCGACTTCAGTTGGAAATTGCTCTAAAAAGTAAAAAATAATTTTTTTTCTTTGAACACCATCGAAACTACTTTTAAACATAAGTTTTGAAGTCGGCGCAAAAACAATGTATAGAATCATACGCAACTACAATTCAACTTTTAATATAAATTTTAATGGATTCATTTCATTGATTACCACACATTCGTGAAATGGTACAAATATTCTGCTTTTAATTTTCAATGGTTTCTTTGAAAAAATGTTGGCAAAATATGGTTAAATATCATTTTACCTATCGTTTTTGCGCCGACTTCAAAACTTATGTTTAAAAGTAGTTTCGATGGTGTTCAAAGAAAAAAATTATTTTATACTTTTTAGAGCAATTTCCAACTGAAGTCGGTTCTATTTTTTTTCCAAAAATATTTTACTAACGGGAAAGTAGACTAAAAAGCATCTTTTAAAGAGTTTTTGAAAATTTACTTTTACGATAGAAATTTTGGTCTCTTCTTTTGTTCATGAATATTTGAACTGAAGCGAAATATTTAAAAGTGTTTTTTTTTATTTATACATTGTTTTTTGATAGTGTTCAAATTCACCCTTCATGTAAGGGGGATACAGAGAGCATGTTCAAATCTTAATCTTTAGTATAATTTTGCCTTAAATACAATCAGTAGAACTCAGTAATACCGATAGTAGAGAGCAGAAAGAAGTAGGTCCTTATGCAAATAAAATCTTTATTTACAAAACAGGCAGTGCTTGATTTGCATGGGAGATCAACTCCTCCACTCTTTTTTAATTGTTTGTGAATTTTCCCATTTTTGTGGAATTCACAATGTTTACGTATTAAATTAAGTTCTAAAGACCATAAAGCTCCGTCATTCTTTTTTGAACAATGACTGTGTGAATAATTTCTTTTGTTTCTTCTCTTTTTCTCCTATTTTCACAAATCTGACATTTATACCATTTATACATACACTGAGGCAAATATAATTTGCCTCCTAAAGGGAGGGGGATTCACTTTTTCTTCTCTCTTAGTTAGTTGTTTTTTTTTTTTTTTTGTTTGACTCCTGGGGGGTAGCACTTATACAAATTGAAGCACAACACTATTACGCATAATTTATTTATTATTGTCTTAACTCTCGCTTCATGTTCTCAACATATTAAACATTTTTGATTGAAACAATAACATTATATGCTTAATGATAATGAAAATTTACTTTTCATTAATAAAATTAATCAATAAAATTTTAATTGAAAATGATACGAGTTCAAAAATGTAAAAAAATGGTGTGTTTTGTTTTTACTTGTGAGAGCGTCCTTTAGGAAAATTCTAGAATTAATTCCTTTAGGTCTTTACTGACTGTATTTGATATGGATAAGAAAGAAGAAACAGGAAGAGAAGATCTTCATCCAAAGATAGTCTATCAGCCAAAAGAAGTAAAGGCAAACCAAATTTGGCGTTTTAGGAAATTTGTTAACAAGAGATACGGATTAAAATTAAGTAAGTATTTTTGCTGACATAAATATTTTTAAAATGTAATTTTCTTGAACAGCCTTAATGAAAAGTAAAACCTTAAAATTATATTATTTATCAAGCACGTCTTTTAATAAATCTTTTATTACATTAACAACCCAGAGCCCACTTCAAGGAGGTGACAGCGCTTCGTATTCCAACCTGCCTTTCTCATACTCCCAACCAAAATGATATTTGTTTACACGACTTACATACTTCAGTTTTATTTATTATATCTTCAAAACTTATGCTTCGACGAATGGATAAAATAAAAAACCTGTTATGAACGCCACACTACTTCCTTTTACGTTTATATTCCATAATAAATGCCTTAAGTGTTAAAATAGTGCTTTAGAGTGAGCAAGATAACATTTCAAACATTTACACCCTCAGTTTGTCACTAATCAATGCAAAATAATGTTTTACAATGATTCATTTCCTAGATATCGCCGATTTGAACATGATTCAGTGAATTTTTTTTTTCCAAAATATCGCCAATAGCGCCAAATTAAATCCAAATTCAAAAAAAAAAAAGATTTTTCGCCAAATTTGTTGCCAAGTTGGCGACAAACACTTGGCGATCAAAAGCTTGGCGATATATCGTCAAGTGGTCGCGCCAAATCATACCACTTAATCTGCATTGAAATTAACATTGATTTACCCCAAGAAAGGGGTAAAAGACCTCATTGGGAACATTCAAATGCAACCACAAGCGAGATGCATAACTAGACCCCTCTCAGGGACTACATGCCAAATTAGAAACTTCTATGGCATACAGTTTTTGATTTATGTGACATACACACGCACATACATACATACGTACATACATAGCTATGCGCATGCATACATACGTACATACAGACGTCACGAGAAAACTCGTCAAAATTAACTGGGGGATGGTCGAGAAGGATTTTTCGACTGTTTATTTGTTGGTAGGTAGGGGAGACTGGGAACGGTTGTGACACCCATATTTGATGCCCATAATACGCTTGAAGAAGACAAAAATAGGTCAGTGTGACCTAATGAAATGTAAAGAAGCTTATAAAGAAGTGAAACTTTTTTTTCTTTCGGACAGTTTTGGTCATTCATTCGTAAACGCGATGGAGCCGGCCGGCGCTGTCACAATGAAAACAACGTGTGCATAGGTTATATTGCTCATAATAAAGTGCTTTTGAGTTTACATATAAGCTGAAAGCAGACATGAGAGTAAAATGGCTACTGAGAAATGGTTTCGTTCACTTATGAATAGAAATTTTTCACGTCTGTTCGTGTAGCTCATGCGACTAGCCTGCCAAGAGCAACAAGCTTCAATAAAACAAAAAAAATGTGGAATCTTTCTTTGATACTTGATAATTGTTATGAACAGACACGGCTATGACCCACAGGATTTGCATAATGTTGCCAAAACAGACGTTACGAAATTCCAAAAAACCTGATAATGTTGCAAGACTTGGTATAAGGCTACTTCATCTGAACGAGGCACATTGTTAAGTGTTAAACTTTCCCAGATGAAGGTTTTGTTGAATTACGTTTAATATTACTTGAAATTAAAAGTGATCTAGATTGTTTTGCTGTATTTTTGAACTTGTCACAACCGACCCCAAACACTGTCACAACCGCCCCTGGGGTGGTGTCAGTTGTGACATTTTTTCCTTTTTTGTTTAATTTGGTACTGTGGGTTAACGATTGTACTTAGGGAGAAAATTTTAGTATTTATAAGCAGGCAAATGTACACTTTAACACAATAACAACTTTAAACCAGCTCACAGGTATTACTAAGGGATCTATGGGGGAGCAAATGAAAATTGTCACAACCGTCCCCAGTCTTCCCTACATATGAATATGCTGATGGTCGAAAAAACTACTCAACATTCATTCAGGGGCGAGCAAAATCAAAATTTAGACCAAAATTTGAGTGATTTTTTTTTCGTGATCACAATACCTCCTTTACTACGTAAAAGGAAGTAAAAAGGAAATTTTCTGTAAAACACTGACCTGTCCTTGTGTTGAAAGTTAAGGAATCTACAAGTTAATCGTCTGATGATCTCCTATACATTGTGCGTATATGAGGATCCAACTAAATGCTTATTTTGCAATTTTTGAGAATTTGTTATTAATTATGGCAGTTCACGATTGGCAAAATATGAAGGAACAGAACTACAGTAGGGTTTACAAGGCAAAAGATAAACCATCAAGAAACACTTCTATTGCTATAAGGGGATTTTTCCTCCAATATTAAATTTTGAAGCTTTGGACTATAAGAGTAAATTATATGGTCAACGTGTTTACTTTTTACCCTTTAATAATGTTGTTAAAAAAATATTTTGCCACTTACTGTACGTTGGCTGAATTATATGTTTTTAAAATTCCCATATCGCACTCATTTCGTTGAAAGATTGCAAGAATGTTAAATATTTATATTTTTAGCAATTTCATGATGATTAATTAACTAATTTACTGTCTAAGCTTGTAATTACATGTCCGCAAAAAAGTAGAGCTTTATATGGAAAAAATATTTTTTGAAATATTTCCCCCATAGAAAGATCTACTTTATATGGGGACAATTATTGAAAACTTACTATAAATAAAAATACTTTGTCGTACTTACTAGCTAAAGAAATAATTTATTATTAGTGTTAAAACAGAATTAATTACAAATAAGCAAGAATAAATCTTGAAATTAATTTCCCCACAGCAGTAGCTTTCTGTTATTCAAAAGTAAATAAAATCAATAATAAAAAAACATACATTCTTAAGCATATACATTCAAATGATCAGCATATATACCGCTTAAGGATTAAAAAAAAATTACAGATGCCATAAATATGCGGTAATTTTCCTGATGTATCAGAACCAAGAACGTATATAAGGGGGCGTATTTCTGAACATGCAACAATATTATCCGTTCGTTGAATAAAACTGTATAAAAATTGTCATTTAAATTAGTTAATATTTTTGGTTTACTGAATAAAACAAAAGAAGTATAGATAGAATTACCTTTAACTTTTAATCGATCAAATAAAAATGTAGTAAGGCTCAGTAGCATCAATATTGTCGGTGAATAGAATCAAGTAAAACAGACATTGCCGCCTAACAGAATCAAAATTATGAAACATTAGTTTAGCATATAGTGCTCTTTGAAAACCGAAATATGTTACACTTAGTAAACGAATCAAATTGAATAAACATCGTTAGTTCATAAAATTAACGCTACGAAGCACTTGAATCAAACATACACATTGAAGCAAAATACAATAAACATCCCCAGTTACTAAAATCAACATACAAAAACACAGTCGGTTAATGGGATCAAAATATCAATGTTTTTATAACAATATCATCATTGCTTGCTAATTGAGTCAAGTAACACAACATGTAATTAAAATTAGGACTTCGGCAGGGAGACAAACCGAGGCAAAGAAACAGCAGTGTACGAAAGTATATTCTTTATACATAGTATCGGAAGTATGATGAAGTTAAATGTAAATATTAAAGTGGAAGATATAAAATACTTGAAACTTGCTTACCATGTATTCATTTTAGGTGATTATTGGGAACTGTATGAATGGTCTCGTCAAAATTATCAAGACTTTTGGGAGTGCTTGTGGATATTCTTTGACGTCATAAGTTCACAAGCTTATACTGAAGTAAGGAAATATTTCTTTTGCAAATTCATTCTGTTCAGTTTGAATACTAGAAATCTTTTATGATTTCCAGGTATTTTTCTGCTTTTACATTCTAATTCTCCGTAGTACGTGTCAATCCAAATTTTTACATTAATAGATTGATTTTGGCACAGTCTCATCGAAAAAAAAAACACGTTTAAAATAATAGTACATATCTAAGAAGTGCAATTGAAAGCTTTTCAATTAAAAACTTTATTATTTGTGTCATTTTCAAAATTTGCTTGCATTTGCTGTCCGGAGGATAATAAGACGATTTTGAAGCATAACTTTTTTTTTAATTCAATGCGAATAATTATTTTCTGCAAGAAATAACCCGAAAAAAATTCTATCACTCAAAAAATTATTGAAATTTATTTATTTATTTTTATATAAGTCTATAAAAATGAGAATCAAGGCAAAAACGCTTGTCCATTTCCAATTTTCGCAAGTTCAACTATTTTTTTATATACTTAATTGTATAAAAAAGTATATACGACAAATCATTTTCATATATTGACTATTAGTATATGATAATCATAATAAATATTGACAAAAGAATTTTTTTTTCATTACGAAATGTGTGAATATATTTTGTCCGGCAGTTCTTGTCAAGTCCGTTACCCTAAGATTATTTTAGTTAAAAAAGGTATTTATTGCAGTCAAAAGATGGTAACACGTATTCAGTTAACTTAATCATGGCTACCTGCGATCCTTAAGCGGCTAGCCAGACGCGCCGGAGAACAAAGGAAATCTCGTACAGGGCGAAGTTGCCGTTGCCGCCGCTTGTGGCGCTGATCTCTTA
The DNA here is from genome assembly GCA_038373865.1 of Uloborus plumipes. Taxonomy (NCBI): domain Eukaryota; kingdom Metazoa; phylum Arthropoda; class Arachnida; order Araneae; family Uloboridae; genus Uloborus; species Uloborus plumipes. Next base: position 35,984 of record JAXGGA010004668.1, on the reverse strand, counting down.
GGGTTGGTTTGCGCGTATTTCTATTATAACAATCTGGATTTCGCTTTGCTTTTCAGTGAAAACCGCGTTATTTCTTTCAAGTGATTTTTCTGTTCATGCATTATTCATCGAAACACATCCCATGATACTTGATTGCACATTAATTTCATGTGTTCTTTTTTTTTGTGAATGTTGTTTTAGAGTGGCTGTTGCAAAGTATTGACGAAAATCATTTTCATTCTTTTCGCAAGCACTTTTTTATTTTGTATTTTTGTTTGCAATTTAATTCACAACTGGTACTGGCGCTATAAGAACGTTGGTGTGCTTATTGTCTTCACTTAAAATAATCAGAATCTCTGAAAAGTTTAAAATCATTCATATATTCATTATATTATTTTCTTTTTTTTTTTTTTAATTTTTTCTTTATTTATTTTTTGAGATTCGTTAATTTTCTGTTAAATACAAAATTTTAATAGGAAAGCATTTGAATTGATTGGGGGGGAAAAATGAATTATTTGGCTGAGCTGTACATGCTAAGATCTCAATATCTGTCCTTCTTCTTTCTTTTATTTTTCCTTCATTCTCGGGCTATTTTCGTGGCACAAGGTTTTTCATGGGTTATTGCTTTCATTTTTATATTGCATGATTATTTGAATATATTTCACCCTAAACAAAAAATAAATAAATAAAAATAAAATAAAATAAAATTTTCTTAAACATATGAGGAATTAAAATACAGATGCGCCGAAGAAAACGTAAAAGTTCAATTAAAATGCAGTTAGATGCAGGCCCGTCCTTCCGAATTGGGGGAGGAGGGTCAGGGGGGGGTCAATTAAAATACAAAACTGTATTTTAACTGACCCCCTTCCCCGAACGCGGGGGAAATTCCGAATTGGGGGAGGGGGGTCAGAGGGGGGGGGTAAATTAAAATACAGTCCAGGGGGGACTGTATTCGTGGTTCGTTCTGTAAAATACAGTCTCCCCAGGGGGGACTGTATTTTAATTGACCCCCTCCCCCAATTCGGAATTCCCCCCCATTCGGGGGAGGAGGTCAATTAAAATACAGTTTTGTATTTTAATTGACCCCCTCTGACCCTTTTCCCCCAATTCGGAATTCCCTCCCCCCATTCAGGGGAGGGGGATCAATTAAAATACAAAACAGTATTTTAATTGAACCCCCGTCCCCCATTTCGGAAGGACGGGCCTGCATCTAACTGCATTTTAATTGAACTTTTACGTTTTCTTCGGCGCTTCTATAAATGTAATTTTAGAAGAATCAGCTTTCCTTTTTGCAACTCTGGTTAAAACGAAAGTGAGGAAAATGTAATCCTTTAAATAAATGATTGTCTCTCAAATATACAAAGCTATCTTCTAAATCAGGTGTAAACGTAATGTTTCAGGTAAATGTAGTTTCGAAGACTGCATGTGTTATGACTTTTAAACAATCTTTAAATTGTTTCATGTGCATTATAAATGTTTTAAACTGTGAACATATAACGACACTATGTATTTTGATGTTTTGTTTTTTTTTCATCAAGACTGAAACAGTTTTACTCCTAGAAATCAAGTCTTTACACGCATGTTATTACTATAGCCGTCCCTTTAAAAAGTCGCACCGAGCTCTAAGAGATCAGCGCTAAATGACTGAAGTGGCAGAAATTGTAAGTTCTGTATGTACGCTCTTTTTCGCCCGTCTGGCTAGCCGCTTAAGGATCGCAGGTAGCCATGACTTAACAAACTAGTTACGTAACTATTTCGTACTATTTTGTTTTCCTGAGTCGAGAAGTATTATTATGGCGTTTCGCACAAGATTTCTCCCAGGAGCCCATTTTTATTCTTTGTCAAGTCTGTTACCAAAGATTTTAGTATCAGGGATGAATATCTTCCGCGATTCCGCGATTTTCCGATTTTTTTTTATTTTTCTTTCTTTCCGCGATCTAAAGGTTAATGTTGCATCATGTTTAGAAAAAAATATGTTTTCATTTATTGTTAAAATAAAGCATAAAATAAGTTGATTTAAAGTAGTAGAGGTTGAAATTACTTTCAACTTCCAAAATAATGGAAACGTTTTGAGGATGCAGCAGGATTGAAACCTCAAGGATGAAATGCAATTATTGGCGAACTTGAGATACAAGTGTCTAATTCGTCTAAAATTACACCCCCCCCCCACCCATTTTTCTTAATTTCTGCATTTTTTTGTATGACTTAAAAAGATAGAAATAGGAAATGAGCAAGAAAGGTTTTTAAAGTAAATAAAAAGCGTTCAAACTTCCGTTTTTACGTTCGTGATCACAGTACAAATTAAGAGGAAATCTCGCATGACTAATTTTGCATAATATTAAAAAAAAATCGATCTAAATGTTGAGCCACACAATTTTTCCTCTTTTTTGATTTTGAGCTGTTTTCATCCCTCTAGTGTTAATTTTTACTTTTTCTCAACTTTTACCCGAAATATTGTTTATTATACAACTCTAAGAAAATGCATATTGTTGTTCAATTTTTAAATTCGACAACCTAGCCATAATTTGACATTTTGGTTGAAATGTCATGTCCGTTACTGGTCAAATCCGTTACCAAATGTCAAGTCTGTACCATACAGTTTTTGATTAATATTTCAATAATCACAAACATCGTTTTAAGCTTCAGGGACGCAAAAAATTTCAAATGAAGTTGGTTCAAGGCGCTATGATATAGTTTAAAAGTGAGATTTCATATTGAATTTGTATGGTAACGGACAACAAGTGCAACTTAAAGTTTTACAACAGCATTTGAATACTTTTTTCACACACCTAAAATGTGTGACAAAACATCTATTAGTGTTTCTAAAAGAAAATAGCAAGTTAAAAAAATTACTTAAAAGGTCTGAAATGTAAGCATATGGTGAAAATGACCCCTATATAGAAATATCTAAAATAGTTTGGTTCAATATTTTTTATTTTAGTCGTTACATGCAACTGAAACTTGGCATGAATGAACATCATCCGCACAAATGCTAAATGTTGTATGTTAGACGCCTTATATTTTATTAGTTATGTCATGTAAACAAAAAAGTTTTATATTGCCGTAATCTATGGAATATGGTTATTTATCAGTCTCGCACTTTCTAGTTTTATTGCAATAGTTATTTTTTTACGGAATTGTAAAAACCGAAAAAAAAGAGTTTTCTCAAAATTAAGCATTTTATTTTTTATTCTCGAGCTTTAAAGAATGCATTAGCATTCGCTTACATGAAAAACCAGTAACGTTCCAAGTATCATAAAACAAATACCTTACTTTTGGAGTTTTATTTAAACTCTTTTGTGTCCAAAATCAGCTTAAGCTTAGACACATTTTGTAAAACGACGATTTTCCCCTTTGTTTAGGGACAAAAATTTTAAAAAGGGACACTTCGAACAACTGTCAAATTTTGCAAAAATGTAGGGCATTATGTCTACTAGTAACTTCGAGAGTCATAAAAGTGCTTTTTTGATTCCCAAGTTTGAAAAAAAATATTACAACAGCAGTATTCTATTGAATCTTTCCATGTGAAATAAGCGAAAATGAGAAAAAAAGTAGTGGCCACATGGCAATAGATTTTTATAAAATTTGGTGCACAGGTTCATTTTGTGCATATAAAAATATCTAAAAGGTTTTGGCTTAAAATTTTCTGTTTTAGGAGTTACATGCAATTCAAAATTGGACCACTTGAACATCTTTCACACAAATGTTAAATGTTGCACTTTTGAATCCTTGTATTTTTTTTAAACTTGTTAATGTAAACATAAAAGCTCCATATATTTGGAATTTTTGGATTAGGGCAATTTACCGATTTATTGTAAATTTTTAAAAGTCCCTAACAAAGGGGACGAAATAATTTACTGTTAACGGAACAAAACTTAAAATATTTCATTTTCAACAAAATTGAGGGTTTTCATTATTTTCTCACGCAAAAAGGAATTCAGTTGCATAATTTAAATTAATTCCCAACAATGTGTCAACTTTCATAGAAATAATACCTTAATTTTTGAGCTGTATTCTAATTCCTTTCGTTAAAAAAAATTAAACTTGAGTATATTTCGTAAAACGATGATTTTCATCTTCAAGTAGGCACAAAAATTTATTCTCAGGACACTTTGGAAATTGCTCCAGTTTTACAAGGATATAGGCCATTATGCCTACTATTTGCTTGAAGGAGCTCAATAGTGCCTTTTAGATTTCTTAGCTTTGTATTAAATGGACGGAAACAACATTTTCCTCGTGTTTTATGTGAAGCTCCAGGAATTCAAAGGACCAGATAAACGACTAAAGCAGCAAAAGCAAGTGTATTTAGCATTAATTTCAATTTCTAAAAAGTGTGCAGGTATGAGGTGGAACTTAGGGGGGGGGGGGAATCTTGCGGATAAAATTTATTTCTTAATAAATACAAATAATAATATAATCAATAAATGGATGAATTTTTTTTTTTTTCCCTAATTTTCATTCTGTCCAAAAAGTTTCTTTTAATCTCCGTTAAGATTTGCTTAGATACTGAAATGATAGGTTTTATCGCAAGTAACCTGTTATTCTTTCTCCACATCACGGGTGGAGATTGTTAAAAATATCAACTTATACTTGCACAATTAAATATGATTATTCATACTGGAATACAATATACTTCGCAATAATAATTATTATAAAGGCTTCAGTAAATACTTTATAAACACTATTTCAAGAAAAGGAAACACGAATGAAATGGTTAAGTTTTTCTAAACTTACAATAAATGGTTTCATTGATGAAATTTTACCTGAATTCAAGTTATTCTAATGACAAAAATACGCAAAAAGGCACTGATTTAAATTTGATGTTATATAAAAGACACTTCGACATGCTCCGTAAAAAAAATTGAGCAAAATAGGGGCAGTCCCTTTTCTTCAAACTAGCATCTGAAAAAGTGGAAAAAATGAAAATTTCAATAAATTTCATTTTTTAAAGTGATTTCATTATTAAAAAATTTGGCATCTAGCCCAGGTAATAAGTAATAGATAGGTTTACACTCTGTATTGCTTTTTTCTCTTATTTTTTCATTAAAAGTGCTAGCATAGTAGTTTGAAATCTGGAGTAAATTGAACACGCAGGTAGTTATCAAAATAATGGAAACACTTGAGATACATAAGAAAAATCTACCGTTCATCGCAAAATAAGCGATCAGTTGTTCTTTAACTTTAGTCATACAAAATATAGACTTCACCTGACATTTCCACATTGAAATTAAATCACCCATGCATTTGGGGGACGACAAAAAGTAGGGTCGCAAGAAAAACCGCTTTTTGACCATAACTCTTTGAAAATAGCTCGAAATAAGCTATAAATTTCAGTAATTAAGTAGCATACTATGTATAATTACTGTACAAATTTTTATGAACGTACCACTCTTACTTCCGAAGATATGAAACATTTTTTTAAAAACGGCAATTTTATATGAAGGCTTTTTGTTTATAACACGCAGAGTGTTGATCAAACCTTATCAAAACTTCAGGAAAGATGACAAAATACAAGAGAAAGAACATAGTACAGCAGTAAATAAAAATATTAACAATCCGATGAGATATGAACGTTAAAAGAAAACAATTTTTCACGGCGCATGCGCGAACGACAGAAATTTATAACTACAAAAATATTGTATGCTGATTTATACTGCATGTTATAAAAAAAGTTCCAGTTGAATATCATGAAAATTGAAAAAGATATCAGCGATCTAGTGAGCTGCATTTCATTCATTCGCAGATAATACATAAATAGTGAGGGACTGTCCACAAAGAGCTATTTTTAAATTAAAGGTTTTTGCGTCATCGTTCAAAACCAACGTTTCAGAGGGTGTCCGGATACTTTTGGCCACCTACGTATAAGGTCTTTTTGGCCGAATAGGCGAAATGTGACTTCTATGCCGAATATAAATTTTCAAACTGTATACAATTTAACATTGAAAAAAAATGCTCGATTGTCACCACACTATTTGTGGACAACCCCTCGCCATTTATGTATTGTCTGCGAATGAATGAATTACAGCTCACTAGATCGCTGATATCTTTTTCAATTTTTACGATATTCAACTGGAACTTTTTTTTATAAGATGCAGTATAAACCAGGCTACAATATTTTTATAGTTATAAATTTCTGTCGTTCGCGCATGCGCCGTGAAAAATTATTTCCTTTTAAAGTTCATATTTCATCGGATTTTTAATTTTTTTATTTACCGCTTTAGTATGTTCTTTCTCTTGTATTTTGTCATCTTTCCTGTAGTTTTGATAAGGTTTGATGAAAAACTCTGCGTGTTATGAGCAAAAACCCTTCAAATAAAATTGCCGTTTTTTAAAAAATGTTTCATATCTTCCGAAGTAAGAGTGGTACGTTCATAAAAATTTGCACAGTAATTATACATAGTATGCTAATTAATTACTGAAATTTATAGCTCATTCCGAGCTATTAGGTTGGTGCGTTTGAAATGTCGGATTCTTAAGTGATTGTATAAAACTGCATATCTTTCTTCAAAAGCTGTTTATTCAATCAAAGTATGCTCCATTCGCTTCAATACACTTCTCCCAACGAGATTTTAAAGCGTAGATGCCTGTCTTAAAAAAATTTTGGTCTTTAGAATTAATAAACTCTGATATCGAGTTTTTTAGACTGTCTACATTTTCATAGTGTTTGCCCCTTAAAAACAGCTCTAAATGCTTGAAAAAATGAAAATTGGTCGGCGAGAGATCCGGTGAATATGGTGGATGCTGCGAAACTTCATTTTCCAATGAAATCGGGTTAGCAATGATGAGCATACGTTTAACCGATCCAGCTTATTTCGCTCTGTCAGTGCGTGCGGTACCCACTTGTCCATCTTCTTAAGCTTGCCAATCTCAGAAAGGTGTCTCAATATCGTTGTATGGTCAACTTTCATCCTGATAGCAAGTTCCCTCGTAGATACGGCAGGATCCGCTTCCACTAGAGCCTTCAGGTCATCATTCTTCACAGACGTTTTGGGTCTTCCGCTTGGCTCATTTTGCAGTGAAAAATTGCCAGTCGGAAATTTTTCGAACCAACGCTGCACTTTCCGATCGTTAACCGTATTCTCCCCAAACGCTTGGTTTATGTTGCGTGCAGCTTTTGCAGCACTATTACCAAGTTTGTACTCATATAAGAAAATGACGCGAATGTCGGTAGAATTCATATCGGCAATAAACTCAAAAGAAATAACAAAAGGGAAGACCTTCGAGAAAACCTATTTTGCTGAAATGAGTCTCTGGCAATGGACAATACGACTATGAATGAGGTTATGCCAAAGACAAAAGTATAACGAAAACAGGGAGACAAACGTCCGCATGTAAAGAGAATCCGACATTTCATAGGCACCAACCTAATATTATTTTTTCCGAGCTAGAAGAGTTATGGTCAAAAAGCGGTTTTCTTCCGACCCCATTTCTTGTCGTCCCCCAAATGCATGGGTGATTTAATTTTAATATGGAATGTCCGGTAAAGTCAATATTTTGTATGACTAAAGTTAAAGAACAATTGATCGCTTATTTTGCGATGAACGGTAGATTTTTCTTTTGAATCTCAAGTGTTTCCATTATTTTGATAACTACCTGTAAATTGATCTTTGTTAATATTTCAGACTTAATTGAAGCTGTAAATAAATTTAACTTTTACCTTTCCTGATAGAGATTTTTCCACAGAAGGTGAAAATATTTATTTTTTAAATGTATGTTTATAAGTTACGGAGTTATTGAGTCACAAACTGCCTCTCATGAGCTCTGAAAATTAAGGCTTTGCGTAAGCCTTAATTTCTGAAGTCAATAGCAAAGCAACAAACAGTTGTTAAACTTTCATACTTTGCATTTCCTTATAGATATGCATGATTTACCCTTATAAAATTTTTCCTTGAAATTTGTAACATGATAGCCACAGCCGATTTGCTCATTTTACATGGAATGACCCAAATGTAACTTCTACTTTTGGAAAGTTTTAAAGTTTTCCTTTTCTTAGTAAATCCTTATTAATTCAAAATTTTCTGTTACTCATAGATGGGATTGACAGGATATTAGTGATAATTAGTGAACATGTTTTTAGATAATTACAAAATGTTTTTAAAATACAACATTTGTTTTTAGAGTACTGTTATATGATGAAAACTATGACAAGTAGGTATATTTTCTTTTTTTTCTAAACGAAGAATTTTCTTGAAATATATTCATCTGATTTGTATAAAAGATATCACATTTATTCTACTATTGGGTTAAACTATTCTACATAATCAACATAATGCATCAAATAGCTTGTGCACCATTGGAGGAAAAAATCAAAACCGTTGGGAAAAGAAAACATTTCGGCTTATGTATATTTTTGAAAATTTATTTCAGCACTTTAAAATAGCTTATCCTTTTCTTTACAGGTTTTCGAGAAAAATGGCAGCTTTGAAAACACTGAATGGTTTAAAGGAGCAAAATTCAACTATGCTGAAAATGTTTTACGAGTAAGAAGCTCAAAAACGGCTATTATAACAGCAGGTAAGAGTTTGCTCAATAGCAGAAAATACGTTTTGAGTTCTTCAAAAATTCGATTTTTCCACATAAGCTTAATTGCTTATATGAAATCAAGGCCTTTTTTCTGTCCAAACGACTGATTTTTTTTAATTCCTGCTTCTGAAAAGTGGATAATTAAATACGGCCTATCAAAAATGTTTTATAGATTTTTATATTCTCCAATAATTGCGTCAATTTTATACTTTACGTTTCAAAACTTTTTTTATCTCACAGGAATAAATATCTATATAGCATTTATGAGTACAGTAAACCTTTGTTCATACGCCGTTCGGTTGTTCGAGTCTCCGTTTAATTCGGATCAGATTTTTGACGTTATCTTTTATTTTCTCATTCAAAAATTGTTTTATTTTATTTTTATTTTTAACATAAGTTCTTGAACTGGAAAGTTCATTGACCCAATTGTGCATGCATAGCAAACTCAGCGCAGACACGTGAAGAGAGGAAAATCAAAGAGTGAAACGTAAAAATGCAAAAGGTAAAGAACAAGATAAAATGTGAAAAGGTAAAAGGTGAAAACATAAAATGTAAAATTATAAAAGTCAAAATGTAAAAATATAAAAGTCAAAATGTAAAAATATAAAATGTGAAATCGTAAAATCTAAACACGTGAAAGAAATGAACATAAAATCTGTTCGCGTCTGTTTGTTTGTTTGTCTGTCTGTATCTCGAATTCCCTGAAAACTGATGGGAGTAGAGAATCGAACGAGGTTCCGATCGATTCTACATTTTGTTTCGGAACAAAACGACCAATATCGTAGTTGTACGATTTTAATTACGGAGCTATCAATTTATAACTATTTTTCCCTCCCATTGCTGTTCCTTCGAAAGCAGTAAGTAAAGTCGCTATTGCGCAATCTTCTCTCGTACGTAGCTCCGTTAAAGTCGGAGCCGTGCCAGAACGTTGAAACTTTCCGAACTTCTTTCTCTTCGTCTTTATTCCTCTGAATAATTCAAATTATTTTTTTAAGCCGGAAAAAAGGGAAGGAGCGAAGCTCCTAGCAAGCCGCCGTGGCCGTGAGTTTGTTTCTGTAACGTAAGCGGATGCGTCACTTGACATCACTTTCATTTCTATAGCAGCCCGAGCAACGCCGGGCCACGCAGCTAGTCACTTATTAAAAACTGAGGGTATCTATCTTTCTATCTTTGATGTCACGCTTCTTTCTCATGAACGCAAGTTAATTGGCCATCGAACCAGGTGTCGATAAATTTGTAATTTTTCCATCGTCATAACTGTTGATTTACTTAATTTTATGACTTTAATTAGAGGAGATGTCAATAAAAAAACTCTTGTCTACGGTTGAAAACTTCACGGGAGAAAATCTTTTGATGAGGAAGGAAAGTTTTATTGCTCAATCGTTGTCACGTGATCTTCTGCTGGCTGTGTTGGCTCACTTCCAAATTCTATCTTTGGGGGAATATCAGGAAAAGTGCCAATTTCACCATGGAAATTCTCAATTTTTAAGGATGCGAAGAATATAACATTAATAGGTTATTTCATACATACGTTAGCTACGGATTTTCTTAAGTATTAGGCGCAAGGTCAAGGTGAACATTTACCCCCATTTTAGGGGGCTGTCTTTGAGTGTTCCCGATCTGATGCGAATGTGACGGATCTGACAATTATTGCAGCTTTCATACGTAGTGTATATAGGATTTTATAAACTTAGAACTTAAGGCGGTAAAATTCGAATTTCATTCATGTTCTCCTGATGTAGAAATTTGAATTGTATATTTGAAACTGAAATTTATGTCACGGACCAGAAGAACACGGAAACATGAATCCATCGGTTTCAAAAATAACATCACAACAGGTCGATAAAAAGTAGTTTCCTTCTCCTGAAAATGTAATTTTACTGTCTGTTTGCGTATTGTGCGCATGGCAGCCACGAACGCTTCCATTTGAAAAGGGGGAGATAGGTTTAGGATGCGCACTTCCCGATGCCTTCAGTTTTTGTTCGCTTGCTACTTCCTCGTTGCGTTTCCCCCCTATTCCAAGAAAGTCAAAAGAGACTTGGCGCGTGCGCAGATTCGACGGAGGTTTTTTTGAAAAAATGTTAGACAGTAGCTGATTCACATTTGAAGTGACGAATTAGGTTCTTGCATTTCCTCTTCTGTTTACGTTTTTCGTTCTACAAGGAAAGCGCGCAATTCAAAAGGATAAATTTGTTTTCAATACTCGGTACGGGGGAATAACTCAATTTTAAAAATGGCTTACGTTAACCTCATTTTAATGGGTACAAAGAATTGTCTAAAAGCTTTTTATTTAAGATGTATTGGTTCCGATGCAAGTAAGATGGAACCATTATTTTGAGTTATTAAAAACATTGATTGGTTAAAAGAGTAAAGTGAAAAAGTGTGTAGGGGACATATTAGATATTTTCCAGCTGTGTTATCATAATTCCAAGTAATGCCTCAGAAATTGTTAATGTACCAGGTAATTCAGTCGAACGACAGTATTAGAATCTGATTTAATTTTTCTCTTAATATAGATGAACACGACAATATCGAGCATATATCCTATGCGCAACTATATACTGAAGTCGCTGTATACGCTGAAGCCCTCAAAGACTCAGGGGTTAGAAAAGGAGATGTAATTACATGTAAGTATTTAAATGATCAAGCTGAAACTAATTGGTGAATTTGTTGGCCATGGCAACGTTTTTTTTCTTTTCGTTTCATTTATTAAATAGTTTTATCTAACTCTTAGGTTACATGTCAAACAGAGTTGAAGCTCTTTGTGCGTATTACGCGACTGCAAGCATTGGTGCGATATGGTGCGGAATGCTCCCTATATTAGGAGTTAAGGTAATTGGATTTATAAAGTAATAAATGTGATACTAAACTACTTAATAGGTCAGTATTTTAAATAGAAAATATTTATGTAATTAAAATTTAAAAAATATTTTGTTTTCAGTTATGCGTACAATAAAAATGAAGGATCAGGGGGAAAAACCACGGTAGTCCACTTTTTGTTGAATTTAAACTGATGCTACCACCTGTTAGAAAAATAAGTGTAATTTCGTTCAGTATATGCAATATTCGTGAAAAAACACTGTAGTCCATGTATTATTGTCATTTTAGAACAAGTATACTGGGGAAGTTTATGAGTTCGTAAAGTTTAAGTTTCGTTTTTCTCAAAATGAATCAAATGTGACTTTTGTGGTTTTTCCCCCTGACCGTTCAAATATTTGTTAAATATCAACTCTAAAATAGTCGTGACTTTAAGCAGTATCGTAGGGAAGACTAGGGATATTTGATACCTAGGGCTACATGTGGGGGTGTGATCTCTCTGCAAAAAATACAAAAAAAAAAAAAAAATCACTAAGTATAGATTTGAAACCAAGCAACATTGTCAATACCTGCCCACAAAATCTGGCTTTTTCAGCCATTTTGCTTTAGCGCAAGATAGGTTTGTCTTAATGTGGCACGTTAAACTCTTTGTAGGTAAGAATTTTAAAGTTGCATTATTTGCTATGTACAAAAGGGTGGGCCGAAAATGACTTTTTAGTTTAAATTTCGATGATGGAGAATACGGAAAAGGTGCCATTGGAGGAGCAAAGTGCACATAAAAAAATCGAAAATTTTCGGTTCATTTCTTGATCTGCCAAAAACACGTTGAAGTTTGGAAAAAATGCAGTTTTTTCGAGATTTTTAGTAAAAATCTTAAAAACCTTCTTTTTTTCTAATTTTGATAACGGGTAAGGCGGACAAGGTGCAATTGGATGGTGTTATGCAAAAATGACTCAACCCACAAAATCCTGATTTTGAGATAATGGGCTTTAAAGTCAACAAACTCTGGCAAATCATGAGCTCTTTTTCAATATACCAATGATATGTTACCATGAACGCAATATTTAAACTTATTTTCTCATGTGTTTTTCAATAAAAAATTTCAAGTGTTTTTGTATAAAAAAATTAAAATGTTGGATGAATGCTTTTTGCTTTATAGGTTATTAAGGAATGGAGGGTTACAAAATAAAGTAAACCAAATAATTAATGATGAATCATGTGTTTTATTGATAAAAAAAAATGCTGTACAAAAAATCAGTCTTTCAGAAATAATTAAAATTGTTTAAAATATATTAATCCTCATTTTCATCAATGTCAAAGTCCACATTTGAAACTCCAAAACCGTCAACATCATCTGAAAATCCCCCCTGTTTTGCAGTTCTCATGAAATTATTAAAATATTTTAGGTCTTGTGGTACTAGTTTCAAAATTTCTTTGAGGTCTTTGATATTTTCTTTTGACAGTGGTTTACCCGTTAGCCATAAAGAATCCAACTGTATATCTTTAAACGACTTGTGTTGTCGACTTTCTTCTTTTTTTCTATATCTATTATCTGCATGTTTCCTTCTGTTGTGTAAGTTTTCAGATGGAGCTTGAAGGGCTCACTTTTCAAAATTTTGATCTCATGGGTCTTCAGCCAACTCACTTTATCTTTGTTTGAATCGATTTTTCTGTTTGTAGTATTTTCCAATAGTTTGTGAATTGAAACCATTTCTTGTCTTTCTATTTTGTTAACAACAAATTTATTTCTCCTCCTACACTCCTTCATAACATTAATGTAGTCTACGTCTGTGTATAGGCGCTGTTGTATTTTTAAAGAGCGCTCAACATCTCCAAACTCTGAATCGTTAGGCAGAAAGCTGTGTCCCGAAAGCAAGAATCTTAGAGTGATGGGTTCGAGAGAAGGATGGTTATGCAATGTGTGCATCATTAATAGTGCTAGGTTGATACTGCGGTTTTGACCACCGTATGAATCGGACCATAGAATCAAGTGCTTGACATTTCATTTCATTTCACCCTCCAGGGTCCCCCGTACCTACCAGCTTAGTGGTTTAACCGGGATAGGGATCAAGTGCTTGACAGGTGGATTGACATGTTCTATTATATATTTTCTTAGACAAGATCCCACCTCTTGGGTTCCTCTCCCAGTTTCATTTTCAAGCCAAACATTGAAGATACCCTTTCCTGTGCTACCAACGTGGATGCCAAGGTTGTTGTAGATCGTTCACTTAAACGAATCGTTTTTCCCAGCCCTAGTGGGTATGTGGGTTGATACAGTTGGTTGGGTGTTTGTTGCAAAATAGCTTACAAACATCAAACTGTTGGATGAGTGTTTTGCAGCTTCACTCAGTGGTTGAATGTTTTTTACTTAATGGTATATTGAAGATTCAAGGATTGTGTGTTAAAATGTTATCTGTATTAGTCCTTGAAACGCTGATAGGGCTTAAATCATTTTTGCTTAGTGTAGAAAGCAACATATTTTACCATCAGAGTTGGATAATTCATTTTTTTATGTTTTGTGGGTTAACTCCTTTTTGCATAATACCATCCAATTAAGGCCATAGAAATTCCATAAAAATTTTGAGGTCTGTGGTATAATTTTTCCTTTTCCACAAATGCATAGAAGATTTGGCAATTTCCTGTTTTTTTCTACGTTTTAAATGCATTTTCGTCAAAACGTTAAAATGCTGTTTTCGCCGTACTTATTCGAAATAACGTTATTGTTTTTCACATAAGTGTGCATTTTTAGATGTTCGGTACTGAAAATTTTTTGAAAATAATTTCTTAACAATCTCAAAAAACTGTATCTTTTCCAAATTTCAACGTGATTGCGGTAGATCAAGAAATTGACCAAAAAATTTCAAATTTTTTTTGTGTATTTTGCTCCCCCAATGGCACCTTTTCCGCACTCCCCATCATCGAAATAAAAAAAAAGTCATTTTCGCCTCACCCTAATGTGCAATAGGGTGGAGCGAAAAACAAAAATTTTGGAATTTTATTCTGTAATACCCGGAAAAAGCTGTGCATGCGTAAGTACAAAACACATATAAAATATTATCAAGTTTAAAGAACTCCTTTAGGGTCCTACCAGGGCTTGAATTTCTCTAAAAATACGAAAAAATGTCAATTTTCAAAAGTTTTTTGGAAAGTATAAATAATCACCATTTTTGTTCTAATACCCTTGAAATGCTTCCTTTTACCACTCTTTTCATGCATCTTCAAAATTATTTACATTCTATTTCGTATTAAGTTCGTACATAAACCGTAAAGTTCCGTGAAATTAACCAAAAATTGACTTTTTTTACCATTTTTTGCACATAGCAATAATTCTTCTTTTGTAATTTAGATTCTATTTTTTGCAATGAATGGGCAAAATGCAGCTTTTAGTTGTAAATGCAATTATATTTCGTTACATTAACAGCCCAGAACGCACCACAAGGAGGTAGCTGCATTTCGGGTGTCATTCTGCCTTTCCCATCCACCCAGCCACGTTGTTTACATATTTTCAACACATTTTTACGGATGCAATTACTATCTGACGTTAAACAGGTTTCTACTTTTGAATCAAAGTTTGAAGTTTGACCCATGACTTAGTTTTGGCATTGATGATTCCGAGCCATAAAGTTTTTCATTTAAATTCATATCTTGTCTTTTCCTTCAATAGGAGTCTACCGCCTCACTAACCAATTTCAAACCCTTAAAACAGTCGGAGTGCAGAAGAGGTATACTTAATGAATCACTGATCAAGTGCAACTTGTTTTTGAAAAGTTAACTTATTATCGTTGCTAGAACTCGGTGGAAGACATAGAAGCTTTAAAAATGGATTTAAAAAACGAGTAAAAGTACTTGATGGACATTGTCAGTGTAATACAGAAATAAAAAAAGTGACTCTGATCTCACTATCAAAAATCAGAGACCTTTCAGTCATTAGCGTTCGTTAATTCGAGCTAACAGAGTTATTCAAGAGAATTTTCAAGAGGAATTTCTAATGAGATGAAGATACTCGTCAGTTATATCTTTAAATAATGTAACGGTTTAAGAAATTAGAAATTTAAAAAAGAAAGAAAATTTCCGTGAAACATGGAATTGTATGTATAATGAAAGTTACGCAATCTATCTACTAATATTAAAAACTGAGTATCTTTCTAACTTTCTTTCTAACTATCTTTCTAACTATCTTTCTATGTCACGCTTCTTTCTCCTGAACGCCAATGAACTGAAAGTCGAACCAGGTACCGATAGATAGGTAATTTTTCGGGCTTCATTAGTTTCAATTTATATAATTATACGATTTTAATTAGCGAAGATATCAATTAATAAGTATTCAAATTTAAAGCGATTAAGCCTAATAAATGATTAAATATGAAATCCATTGCTGCATTGCAAAACGTGGTTGCCATGAAACAGTAATAAAAATGATAATGAGAATTTTGAATGAAGGCTTAACTAAATCAAACACGAAACTCATAAGCGGGCGACTTACATAGTATTTTTATCGCTAGCTACTTGTAATATTTTGAAACATTCATTTGTTGAAGAGCCATCTACTTATATTAAAAACTGAGTATCAATGTCTGCTTTTTAGCCTACTTTCCCGTTAAAAATAAAAGAAACGAAAAAAGCATTAAAATTGGCTTAATGCATCTAAAAAATGTCGCCAAGTCCAAAAAATATCGCCAAGTAAAAAAAAATCGCCAAGTAAAAAAAAGTCAAAAAGAAACAAAAAAATGAAATAAATATCGAAAAATTAAAAATTTGAAAGTAGGGTATTGAGATGGGGAATTTGTGTGTCTGTCGGTCGGTCGGTCGGTCGGTCTGTCGGTCTGTCTGTCCCCCCCTAATAACTTTTGAATGAACATTCCGATTTGGACAAACTTTTTTTTGTTGGAAAGATCTCGGCGAGTACAGCTCATTCCCATATTTGATTTTTTGATTTGAACAATTTTTGGTTCAACTTTGAGCCGTTCAAATAACCGGTCCCGCGATACTAACTTTTGAATGAACAGTCCGATTTGAACAAACTTTTTTTTGTTCGAAAGATCTTTTCAGGGATACTTCATTCCCGTACCTACATTTTTGATTTGAACAATTTTTTCGTTCAACATTGAACCGTTCAAAAAAGCTCTCACACCTAATAACTTTTGAGTGAACAGTCCGATTTAAACAAACTTTTTTTGTTCGAAAGATCTCGGCAAGGATGCTTCATTACCGTATTTAAATTTTCAATTTGAACATTTTTTCGTTCAACATTGAACCGTTCAAACAACCTTTCCCCACCTAATAACTTTTAAGTGAACCGTCGGAATTGAATAAACTTTTTTTTGTGCGAAAGATCTCGGAGAGGCTTCTTCCCATATTTCACTTTTCAATTTGAACAATTTTTCGTTCAATGATGAACCGTTCAGAAAAAATTTTAACATGAGCGCCTACGGAGAAATTTAAATTGAATGTTGATTCTGAACTTCAAGGCGGATTTCCTTCAAACTAACTTTGTAAGAAAATGGTTTTGATAAATAATGTATTGTAAAGTACTTTTCTGAATAATCTTCTGTGAGGACTCTGATTCCGACTCCGACTCCGCAGACATGGCGGAAATGCAGGCTCAGAAAAAAATGACTGACTGGGCAGACGATGTTTTGTTTATTTATTTATTTGTTTTGTTTAATTTATTATTATGATTTTTTTTAGCAGACGATTTTTTTTTTGTTAACAAAAATTTTTCATTCACGAGAGCATTTTATTCTTTATTTATATTTAACAACTGGCAACGGATTAAAAATGAAATTCAAGACAGTTTATTAACGAACGAGTTTTTTTTTCTTTCTTTGATAAAATGTGTTTTGAAGTTCTTTGTACTTTTATTTTATTTGTTTATTTTTTTTTCTTTTGAAAACGATTGTGGAATTTTTCTACGGAAGAACTATAGCAGTTACATTCTTTAAAAGGTGCGACAAAACTTAATTGACTCGTTTATTTAATTTTTACGTGTCTATTTCATCTGATGAGAGGGGTATATTTTGCTTTTCGAAATCAGCTCTAAGTGCTATAGAGGTATGTTTGACATAATTTTCAGTTTCAGATAATCAAGAGAATATTGATCAGATGCTACAATGCCGATGTCGATGTACGGGAAAGTAGGCTCGTTTAGTTCTTGACAGAACTTCTTGTTTCCTTTGAGCGAGCTGAACTTACTGAAACTTTCCTCACCATCTTGAAGGCGCGAAGCATCTCAATAATTCGAATGATTTTTTTTTATACAGGAAAAAAATAAAGCCGTGAAGCGCCTCTTAGAGAGCCGCCTTGGCGGGGAGTAGTTTCTTGAAATTTTCCCCACTACTTTCAAGGCACGAAGTGCCCGTGCAAAGCCGGGCAGAAAACACTTTGATAACCAATGACCAATTTTTTGACCAATTGGTCTTTATGACCAATTGGTTAACTTTTATGACCAATATTAAGTTTTGAAAGTTCAAACTATGAGATTTTTTAAATTGACATCATTAATGGGAGGAAAGTAAACACGCGTTGACCAGTCAATTTACTCTTATAGTTGTAAACTTTTATAGAACGTCTAATTTTTAAGATGATTACAGCTCCATGGAAATTTTCTTTCTTTTTTTTTAATTTCTAATTTCTTGAGCTATACAGAAGCGTATTTTTAATGATATAACTGACGAGTATCTTTATCTCATTAGAAACTCAGCTTGAAAATCAACAGCTTCATAGCTCTGTTAGCTCGAATTAATGAAAGCTAATGACTAAAAGGTCTCCAATTTTTGATAGTGATATCAAGGTCATCTTTTTCTTTCTGTATTATATTGACAATGTCCATCAAGTACTTTTTTAAGCGTTGGTATCATCCACCGAGTTCTTGCAACGCGTTAATAAGACAACTTTTCAAAAACAAGTTGTACTTTATCAGTGATTCAATAAGTATACCTCTTCTACACTCCGACTGTTTTAAGGGTTCAAAACTGTAAGTGAAACGGCAGATAGCTATTAAAGGAAGAAACAAGATATGAATTTAAATGAAAAACTTTATGCTCGCAATCGTCAATATAAAAACTGATTCATGAGTCAAACTTCAAACTTTGATTCAAATAGTCCAGTAGAAATAGCGTTAGGGGTCGAACAAATTGCAACAGAAACAACACCTGTTGGAAATGGTAGATAACAGGCTCCTAATGAACATACTAAAAGTATACATCCGTACTAGTGGGACAAATATGTTTTTTTGGCCGCCATCTTGAAAAGTCTTGAAAAAATGTCAAAAATTCAAAAAAATTATGTGCGGTATCAAATGAAAGGAAATTTCAAGCTGAAAAGGAATAAAACATAGGATATTTGAAGTGAAGTGAAAATACTAAAAATATACACCAGTACTTTTGTGCTAAATGTGGTTTTTTTCGCCCGCCATCTTGAAAAGTCCGAAAAAAAATTCAAAAACTAAAAAAAAATAATGTGTGGTATCAAATGAAAGGAAATTTCATGCTAAAAAGGAATATAATATCTGACATATAAATAGTGAAGATACTAAAAATATACACCTGTACTATCGTGCGAAATGATTTTTTTTTTTTGGTCGCCATCTTGGAAAAGCGTAGAATTTTTTTTTAAACATGAAACATATCATATGCGGTATCAAATGAAAGGAAATTTCTCTTTGAAAAAGGATATTCGTGAGAGTTTTCAAGAGAAGTTAAAGGAGAAATGGGTGAAAAATGGGAAAGCAATTAAGCGTGCAACTTGGATTTTGAGCCATTCTAGTTATAGTGAAATAACATGTTCACTAAACTTTCTGACCAATGCTTCACGCATTGGGGTGAACAGCATATCGATTTGACAGATGTAAGGATGGCAAGAGATTTGAAATATATAAAAAAGGTAATACGATTCTTCGTAGACCACAATCTATTTGCTGTTCTTTCATACCGTTTATGTAACATTTTTAACGGAATAACGAATAGCAAAAGCAAAGTTACTGCAGAAAATGCTGATGTCATTGAAAGAAACATTCGAGATAAACTCACCAGCAAGTGTTTTAAAGATCAAACGTTACTGAAATTAGACCAAGCAGTAACAATGAAAGTACTGACAGAAAGAATTATTGTTGCTGCTGAGACTCCACTACGTAGATCCACGTCTCATAACACAGAAGATGCTTGCCTGTATCTCCTTAGACAACAACGCTCGAGAAGCAAGTGAATTTTTCAGTTACGAATTATATATTCCACCAACTGCACTAGTTTACCGTAGTACTCAGAAAATGAGAAAAACAGATACATTTTTATTGGTAAAGTCCTTAGATACTGCATATTGTGCGCCTGGGAACCACGGACGCTTCCATCTGAAAAAGGGGAGATAGGTTTAGGATGCGCACTACCCGATGCCTTCAGCTTTTGTTCGCTTACTACTTCCTCGTTGCTTTTCCCCCCTATTTCAAAAAAGTCCGAAGAGACTTGGCGCGTGCGCAGATGTCTCAGAGGTCGCACGAAAAAAATTTAGACAGTACCTTGAATGTCAATACGATACATTTGTATTAGATTATTTCCTACGTTCTTGATGGAGGTGTATTAGTTCACCCATTACCATGGTGTGCTTCTGCAACATTTAAAGCTGTTACTAGCTGCCAGGGTAGCTAGATTAGCTTCCTGCGGCATGTTGATGCATAACGTCCCCCTTCTCTAACTTTTACCTCATTCTGAAGTTATATTATTTGATAGAATTTAATGTTCATTCGATTTCAAGACATACCACGCACGTGGCCCGGCGTTGCACGGGCACTTCGTGCCTTTAAAGTAGTGAGGAAATTTTCAAGAAACTACTCCCCGCCAAGGCGGCTCGCTAACAGGCGCTTCAGGCCTTTACTTTTTTCCTATATAAAAAATCATTCGAATTATTGAGATGCTACGCGCCTTCAAGATGGTGAGGAGAGTTTCAGTAAGTTCAGCTCGCTCAAAGAAAAAAAGCAGACATAGGGCCGAATTCAAGTGAAACACCATTGCAATCGCTTCGAGACGATCGCAAATTGCCATCGCTACTGGAAGTCGAATTACATTAGAATCGCATCTCGTAGCGATTGTAACGCATCCAAATTTGGGAATTTGCGATTGCATTAGTGAGTTGCGATCGTCCGTGTTTCACTTGAATTCCTGCCATAGACACTCAGTTTTTAATATAAGTAGACTAGCAGTACCCGCACGGTGATGCCCGTGCAATAAATGTAAAGGATGTTAACTAAATAAAATTTAATTCACTCTAACCCTCTGAAGTAATGTTATTATATTCCTTGATTCAAATCTACTCCCAAACCTTTTGAATTCCACTAAAAGTCATATTAAAGTTTAAATCAATTCGCCAAATAAACCAAAAAGACATCAAGTTAAGTAACAGGAGATATTAATAACTCGAATTTAGTCAATTTTCAAGGCTTAACTTTGTACGCAAATTTAAACCACTGAAGAAAGAGCAATTTGTCTGAAAAATGGATCTAGTGTTTCAGTTTTGCGTATAGAGTTCAGCTTTCAAAATTGACTAAATTTAATTAATTAATATCTCCTGCTCTAATTAACGGAGAGAAATGTGCTAAAACTTTTGTGTTTCAGAAAAAAACCTTTCCAGCTATATTTTGTTAGGAGGTGGGGGAAAGTCCCCCCCCCCATCCCTCCTCAATTATGCGTGATGCACCAAAATGAGACTAATTAATTAATTTGAAAGTAACTGATTTGAAATTTAGAATTTGGCCTTCGAAGTGCATTTCACGGGGATATACTCAAATTTTGTACCAAGATTCAGGTCTGTAGGTGCTATGGGGGCTTCTGGACATCGGTTGCAAACATACATACTGTAACGAGTCCGTAGCACCTTCAACTTTCTTCAAATGAGCATTCCAATCTTGAGGAAGTAACTATAAATTTATTTACAAGTAACTATAAATTTATGTACACTATTTACAATATGAGCAGGAAACAATTGCTAAACATCCAGCAATTAGATAGCAAAACAGTACACTGTACTCTCAACAGTAACTCAGCACCACGTATCAAACGTGAACAGTAATTAAGCAATTACAAAAGCAAAACAACCATTCGCCAAGCGAACGAAAACGAGTCACCAGATCAAATCTGAAAACAACTGACTGACTTGTGTTCAAGGCCAGCTATTTATACTCGAAACGTAGTTTCGATAATGTTCCAGCAAAATCCGGAGTATTCCAAATCATTCATAACTTGAACAATTCATTGAGAAAGTTCTAGCAATAAAAAGAAAAAGAAAAAAAAAAGAAAACACTCCGAGCGAAAAATGTCTTCACGCTTATTAAATGCAGGGCAAGTGTAAAAACTACAAAACGTTACAGGGCCGGTATACAAGTGATAAAAGTGATATCTTCAGATACTTTTGCAACATGACGTCAGATAAAACCAAAACTAATGAAAATGATGCAAGGCAGGAAAAACAACAACTATTTACAATATTTGTAACATTGCCCCCTTCCCAAGGACTGCACGTACCGGGCAGTACAATCCCCAGAAAGGAAGCAAGGGAAAATTTACAGGTGCACACATTACAAGATGACCAATCATAAACATGATAAACAATAACAATGAGAACATGAAAGAAATAATAACATTGATGAAGTAATATTACAGACAATTAAAGGCAAAAGTTATACACAAAATTTACAAACAAATTACCATGGTAGCTTTAGATTTACTTTACGAACTATGGCCATAGTATGGGGCTAGCCGATCATAATGGACAACCCTAGGTTTTGAATGTGATGACTTCTGGATCCTCACTACGACGTCGTTCAGCCGGTGGAGAACTGTGTAAGGTCCATCCCAATGCGACTGCAATCTGGGTGACAGACCTTTACGTCGGATGGGATTCCATAGCCATACTTTGTCACCTTCTTGAAAGTCATGACCAGTGGACCTTGTGTCGTATCGGGTCTTCATCTTCTCCGTCGCGATGTTGATTCGCTCCCGTGCGAAGTGATGAACGTCCTCCAACCGGGCCTGGAGATCCTGGACGTATTCCTCAGGCGATGAAGGCGCATCAGGAGGGAGACCGAAGACGAGATCACAAGGTAGCCGAAGCTCTCGGCCGAAGAGCATTTGTGATGGGGAATATCCAGTGGTCTCGTGGACAGCACTGCGGTAGGCCAGCAGGAACAGAAGAAGTTTCTTGTCCCAATCCTGTTGATTTTTGGAGACCATAAGCGAGAGATTATTAAGAATTGTCCTGTTAAATCTCTCCACCATGCCGTCCGATTGTGGGTGTAGTGGTGTCGTTCGAGTTTTCTCAATTTTGAGGATTTTACATAGGCCCTTAAATACAGCAGAGATGAAGTTTCTCCCCTGATCGGAATGAATCTGCAAGGGTGTCCCATATCTCGAGATCCAATGCTGGACTAGAGTCTCTGCTACAGTGGTAGCTTCTTGATCCGGAATGGAATATGCTTCGGGCCATTTGGTGAAGTAGTCAATGGAAACGAGGATGTATTTGTTCCCATCAGTAGTTTTCGGTAGAGGACCAAGAATGTCGATCCCGATTCGTTCGAAAGGAGCTCCTACGTTGTAAAGATGTAGCTTCCCGCGGCTTCTTCTCTTCGGTCCTTTACGGGCAGCACAGGCGTCACAAGAATGACACCACTTCTCCACGTCATCCTTCGCCTTGCTCCAGAAGAAGCGCTCTCGAACCTTGTGGAG
The DNA here is from genome assembly GCA_038373865.1 of Uloborus plumipes. Classification (NCBI taxonomy): domain Eukaryota; kingdom Metazoa; phylum Arthropoda; class Arachnida; order Araneae; family Uloboridae; genus Uloborus; species Uloborus plumipes. Next base: position 12,957 of record JAXGGA010004668.1, on the reverse strand, counting down.
GGTTTTCAGGATACCAAAGTGTCCTCCAGTCGGACTACTGTGCAATTCCTTTAGAACGTCTGGAATTCTTGATCTGGGAAGGAGTAACTGCCATTTGAATGCTTTACCATCGTCAGATTCCCATTTCCGATACAGGACGCCATTCCGCAGCTGGAGAGATTTCCATAGAGCCCAGTATCTTTTCGTTGCAGGACTGTAGATAGAAACGTCTTGCCAACTAGGTCGCCGACTGTCCTTTTCCATTAACTCTATGATAGGCTTAAGGTCTTTGTCTTCAAGCTGATCTTTTCTTACTTGGTCGTCACTCCATGGATCGGGATCTGAAGATGTTGATGTAGCAGTAACTTGGCAGGCAGTAGGGATTGTCGTCCCGTACTGTTTCTCTATTCGGGAGCAATAATGGCAGTTCTCGGAACAAGGTCTTCTTGACAATGCGTCAGCATTACCGTGTGACAAACCTTTTCGGTGCTTAATCTCGATGTCATATTCCTGGAGCGGCTGTATCCACCTGGCTACCTGGCCCTCTGGATTCTTGAAATTCAAAAGCCAAGTTAAAGAGGCATGATCGGTCCGGAGCAGGAATTTACGGCCGTAGAGGTAATGATGGAAATGTTCTACAGCTTTAACTATGGCGAGCAATTCCTTTCTCGTGACACAATAATTTCGCTCCGACTTGGATAAGCATTTGCTCCAGTAGGCGATGACATGTTCGTTACCGTCTATTTCTTGAGATAAAACAGCTCCAACGCTCTCGTGGCTCGCATCAGTGTCAAGTATGAAGGATTTTTCAGGCTGAGGATAAGAGAGAATGGGCGTTGATGTTAAAGCCTCCTTCAGCTGTAGAAATGCATCCTCGCATTCTTTGGACCATTCAAATTTTTGTTTGCTCTCCGTCAGCTTATGCAAAGGTCGTGCAATATTAGAAAAACCCTTCACAAATTTCCTGTAGTACGTGCAGAGCCCCAGGAAACTTCGCAGCTGATGGACATTTTCGGGGCGGCTCCAATTCTTGACTGCTGATACCTTATCTGGATCTGTTCGTACACCTTCGGAAGAGATAATGTGACCAAGGTAGTTCACCTCACGGCGGAACAAATTACATTTGGACGGACTTAACTTCAGGTTGGCATCCTTAAGCTTTTGCAGCACCTTCCTAAGATTAGTCAAATGTTCCTCAAAACTGCGTCCTATGATGATGATGTCGTCCAAGTAGACAAGACAGGATTCATAAGAGAGTCCTCGTAACACTGATTCCATAAGACGCTCGAACGTGGCTGGTGCATTGCAGAGGCCGAAGGGCATCACTTTAAACTGCCACAAGCCTTGTCCGGTTGTAAACGCCGTCTTCTCTCGGTCGTCGGGGTGTATCTCCACCTGCCAGTAGCCGCTCTTTAGATCCAGGGTCGAAAACAACTTGTGTCCTGAAAGGGTGTCCAGAGTATCATCGATCCGTGGAAGAGGGTAACTGTCCTTCTTGGTGACGTCATTCAGGCGTCGGTAATCAACACAAAATCTGGTGGAGCCGTCTTTCTTTCGGACCAAGACGATAGGGGATGCCCAAGGACTGGATGAGGGTTCGATGACGTCATTCTCCTGCATCTCTTTCAAGAGGATCTCAACCTCTTCCTTCTTGGCAAACGGTAGTCGTCTTGGATGCTGCTTGATAGGGGGGTGATCTCCAGTGTCGATCCTATGCTGCGTTAAACTCGTGCGACCAATATCTTCGGATGTAGATGAAAACACCTGCTTGAAGTTGTACACCAATTTTTCCGCAGCGTATCTTTGATCCTTCGATAATGGTGCACTCCCAATTAATTTCGAGGTCAAGGACTCAGAAGACACAGTCTCGGAGGAATCAATTCTTCTGATGATGCAGTTTACGGGAGTACAAGTTGCCAACACTTCTCCTTTCTTAATATTCCTCGGTCTTTCACTTACATTGGCGACTCTCACAGGAACTGCATTCCTTGAAAGGTCCACAAGTGTAGATGCCACTAGTACTCCTTTTGGGCTATTGCTCTGGTTAGGATATTCAATGAGGCCGAATTTAAAGCTGTTGTTTTCTTTGATGGAGCCAGGTATGAGTACTTCTGATCTTGGGGGAATCAATAAATCTGTTTGGGCTATTATTTGATGAGCGGATTTTAAGTTACACTGCTCGACATTGAAAATGCAACACCAAGAAGGAGTGGTCAGAAATTGATGAAATTTGGTAAGAAGACAGAGACAGCATGGAACAATAAGTGATATTTATTTCAAAATAAATAAGCAAAATTTAGAGCGAGGACGGCGTCGGCTCAGTAAGAAGTAGGACCACCGCGGACAGCGATGCACGAAGAAACACGTCTAGGCATGGAGTCAATAAGCCTGCGGATGGTGTCCTGAGGGATGGCACTCCATTCCCTTTCAACCATTTGCCACAGTTCGTCCTCTGAACGAAGCAGTGACAGGTTCTGCAAACGGCGTCCAATCACGTCCCACACATGTTCGATTGGTGACAAGTCAGGAGAGTATGGTGGCCAGGAAAGCATCTGTACACCTCGTAGAGCATGTTGGCTGATTCGAAAACTGTGAGGCCGGGCGTTATCCTGTTGAAAAATTGTATTTGGCAGACCCTGAAGGTAGGGGATTACCACCGGCTGCAGTACATTATCTACATATCGTTGGGCCGTCATAGTGCCCCGAATACGAACTAGAGGTGATACGGAATTGTATGCAATAGCGCCCCAAACCATTATGCCACGTTGTCGCGCTGTGGGGCGTTCCACAGTTACTGCCGGATTCGATCTTTCTCCACGTCGACGCCACACACGTATGCGATGACTATCGCTGGACAAACAGAAGCGGGATTCATCTGAGAACACTACGGTTTGCCATTCTGCCATCCACGTCGCTCTGGTCCGGCACCATTCCAAACGTTGGAGTCTGTGCTGTGAGGTCAATGGCAGTCTTCTTAGCGGGCGACGTGATTGCAGGCCACGTGCAACCAGTCGACGGGAAATGGTTCTGGTCGACACAGGAACATCCAGGGTACCTTGCACGTGCTGCAGAATCGACGTACAAGTGACTTGCGGGTCCGCCACAGCTTGTCGGTGAATCCGTCGATCCAAGCGGTCTGACGTCACTCTGGCTGCACCTGCACCCCTCAATGTGGCTACATTTCCTCTTTCCAACCATCTCCGACACAGCCGATGCACAGTGCTTGCATCCATGTGGGTATCAGCTGCAATTTGACGTATGGACCAACCTCCCCTTTTCAGTCCGATCACCATACCCCTTGTAAAGTCGTCTATATGCTGGAAGTGTCTTCGTTGAGGACGGCGTGGCATTTCCTCCTATCACACGTATCCTTCGAGACAAAAACCAAATTTCTCCGATAATTAGTCTGGCAGAAAAACCAACATGAACATAGCCCATTTTTCAACTTCATTCTCTTATATCTTACTTCACGTGCGTCGGAGAGCTGCGCATTTCATATCATTTGCATAACTCAGTGACGTGCGTTTACGGTAAAATTTGCACGAATTTCTGACTACTCCTTCTTGGTGTTGCATTTTCAATGTCGAGCAGTGTATTTTCGGTGTTGAAAATTGCTATGTCTTCCCTCGTCGAGTGCAGCTCATTATTTTTAAAGTCGATAGAAAAATCAAATTTTCTCAAAAAGTCCAGTCCGAGAATGAAGGGATCTGTAATGTCAGCGACGAATGCCGTGTGATGGTAAGTGGCACTCCCGAACATTATTTCTAAGTTCACTTTTCCTTCAATCTCGATGTTATCACCTGTCACAGTTTGGAGAGTAACGCAGGGCGGCGTCCATAAGATCTTGAGTCCAAATTGACGAGCCACATCAGTCTTAATGATGGTAACGTTGGCTCCTGTGTCCACAATCATTTCGCAGGGAAACCCATTCACATATGCGTAAATGAAGAGTCCGTTGCAGCCGCCACTTCTTGAGGAAATCTGGAAAACTTTGGGATGGGGCTCATTCCAATTTGGCGACCTCCGCCCCGCGAGATTGCCATTGCTTAGTTTTCCTGAGCTGGAGAGGGAGAGGTGCTCTTCCCTCCTGTTTCTTGGCGGGCTTCGCAGTTCCTTCGTACGTGGCCCTCACCGCCACATTTCCAGCACTTCAGCGGTTGTCTACTTTGGTCCTTGCGAGCCGTAATCTTCTTCAGGGTCCCCGAGATCTCCTTGATTTGTCGCTCAATTTCCGAGAAGCGAGTTGAGTTCGAATTCTGGGCGCTCACTTCCACGCCCCTGATTGAATGGCGATCCTTGCGGGATGTTTGCTGTGCAGCCTCGAACTTCATTGCGTAGACCAGACCGGATTTAAGATCTTTGATGTCCGCCATCCGGAGAGCCGTCTGAATTTCCGGACTTCGCTCTCCGTCTATAAAGTAGTTCAGGGCCAGGCTATCGCGAACACTCGAAGGACAGTCCGAGAAGGCGAGATGGGAAAGCCTCTCAACATCTGCTGCAAAAACTTGAAAAGTCTCTCCAGCCCTCTGGAGTCGGGATTTGAGCTGAAGTTGGCTGAATTCTTTTTGGCAGGATTCGCCAAAGCGAAGCTCCAAGGCCGATGATAAGGCTTCGAAGTCATGGTGCTTGTCCTCTGGGAAGGTCTGAAGTATATCAGCTGCATCCCCTCTCAGCGAGGCTGCAAGTTGACAGGCTTTCGTGGAAGAGTCCCAGGAGTTTGCTTCTGCAACGATGAGGAACTGCTTCTTGTAAATATTCCACGAGGTCTTCCCGTCAAACGTGGCCAGTTTGATGGATGGACGAGAAGTTCCAGCTGCAGCTACACAGTCACTTGAGTTGTTGCAGGATGCTGATAACTTTGATTCAAGTTCTTTAATTTTCTTTTCCACATGGTTTTCTACTGTGGTGATTCGATTCTCAACGCTATCTGAGTTGTTGCAGGATCCTGATAACTTTGATTCAAGTTCTTTAATTTTCTTTTCAACATTGTTTTCTACTGTGGTGATTCGATTCTCAACGCTGTCAACTTTCTCTTCTAGAGCCTCCACTTTATTTTCCACATTGGTAAATTTACTTTCCACCAAACTTTTCATTGACGTTAAATCGTTTTTAATTTCTTCAGCTAAATCATTTTTCAATTGTTCTTGATTAGTTGCCAGAGTCGCCATATCATTCTTTATTTGCTCTTGATTTGAAGTTATGCTTGCGGTTAAATCACCCTTTAATTGTTCTTGATTAGTAGCCATAATCGCCATATCATTCTTTAATTGTTCTTGATTCGCAGCCATGCTCGCAGTCATGTCACTTTTAACAGCGTTGATAGCATCAAGGAGTTTTTTTAGTTGTTCCTCCATTGCTCGAGTAATCACCATAAAATTCTGAAGTCAAAAAGTCCTCAGGAAGAAAAGTCCAAGTTCACAGATAATTCCAAGAAAGTCCTTGAAGATGCCCCACGTTGGGCGCCAAAATTGTAACGAGTCCGTAGCACCTTCAACTTTCTTCAAATGAGCATTCCAATCTTGAGGAAGTAACTATAAATTTATTTACAAGTATGTACACTATTTACAATATGAGCAGGAAACAATTGCTAAACATCCAGCAATTAGGTAGCAAAACAGTACACTGTACTCTCAACAGTAACTCAGCACCACGTATCAAACGTGAACAGTAATTAAGCAATTACAAAAGCAAAACAACCATTCGCCAAGCGAACGAAAACGAGTCACCAGATCAAATCTGAAAACAACTGACTGACTTGTGTTCAAGGCCAGCTATTTATACTCGAAACGTAGTTTCGATAATGTTCCAGCAAAATCCGGAGTATTCCAAATCATTCATAACTTGAACAATTCATTGAGAAAGTTCTAGCAATAAAAAGAAAAAGAAAAAAAAAAGAAAACACTCCGAGCGAAAAATGTCTTCACGCTTATTAAATGCAGGGCAAGTGTAAAAACTACAAAACGTTACAGGGCCGGTATACAAGTGATAAAAGTGATATCTTCAGATACTTTTGCAACATGACGTCAGATAAAACCAAAACTAATGAAAATGATGCAAGGCAGGAAAAACAACAACTATTTACAATATTTGTAACAATACAAACAAACAAACAGAGTCCGTCGTCTTTATACCCTGCTCGACATTGAAAATGCAACACCAAGAAGGAGTGGTCAGAAATTGATGAAATTTGGTAAGAAGAAAGAGACAGCATGGAACAATAAGGGATATTTATTTCAAAATAAATAAGCAAAATTTAGAGCGAGGAAGGCGTCGGCTCAGTAAGAAGTAGGACCACCGCGGACAGCGATGCACGAAGAAACACGTCTAGGCATGGAGTCAATAAGCCTGCGGATGGTGTCCTGAGGGATGGCACTCCATTCCCTTTCAACTATTTGCCACAGTTCGTCCTCTGAACGAGGCAGTGACAGGTTCTGCAAACGGCGTCCAATCACGTCCCACACATGTTCGATTGGTGACAAGTCAGGAGAGTATGGTGACCAGGAAAGAGTCTGTACACCTCGTAAAGCATGTTGGCTGATTCGAGCACTATGAGGCCGAGCGTTATCCTGTTGAAAAATTGCATTTGGCAGACCCTGAAGGTAGGGGATTGCCACCGGCCGCAGTACATTATCTACATATCGTTGGGCCGTCATAGTGCCCCGAATACGAACTAGAGGTGATACGGATTTGTATGCAATAGCGCCCCAAACCATTATGCCACGTTGTCGCGCTGTGGGGCGTTTCACAGTTACTGCCGGATTCGATCTTTCTCCACGTCGACGCCACACACGTATCCGATGACTACCGCTGGACAAACAGAAGCGGGATTCATCTGAGAACACTACGGTTTGCCATTCTGCCATCCACGTCGCTCTGGTCCGGCACCATTCCAAACGTTGGAGTCTGTGCTGTGAGGTCAATGGCAGTCTTCTTAGCGGGCGCCGTGATTGCAGGCCACGTGCAACCAGTCGACGGGAAATGGTTCTGGTCGACACAGGAACCTCCAGGGTACCTTGCACGTGCTGCAGAATCGACGTACAAGTGACTTGCGGGTCCGCCACAGCTTGTCGGTGAATCCGTCGATCCAAGCGGTCTGACGTCACTCTGGCTGCACCTGCACCCCTCAATGTGGCTACATTTTCTCTTTCCAACCATCTCCGACACAGCCGATGCACAGTGCTTGCATCCATGTGGGTATCAGCTGCAATTTGACGTATGGACCAACCTCCCCTTCTCAGTCCGATCACTATACCCCTTGTAAAGTCGTCTATATGCTGGAAGTGTCTTCGTTGAGGACGGCGTGGCATTTCCTCCTATCACACGTATCCTTCGAGACAGAAACCAAATTTCTCCGATAATTAGTCTGGCAGAAAAACCAACATGAACATAGCCCACTTTTCAACTTCATTCCCTTATATCTTACTTCACGTGCGTCGGAGAGCTGCGCATTTCATATCATTTGCATAACTCAGTGACGTGCGTCTACGGTAAAATTTGCATGAATTTCTGACCACTCCTTGTTGGTGTTGCATTTTCAATGTCGAGCAGTGTATATATAGATTACACTTTTAATGCCATTTCAGTTTTTAATGTTCAATGGCAGGATTATTTTAGTTTTTAAGACTTTTTTCCTCCTTTCGTGTGTGTGTAATAACCCATATTGCCCAGTTTTTGCTTTCAAATTTCGAGTTGAGCCGCACCACGGTTTGCGGACGCTCGCTGGTAAGATAAATTTACTTTTTGTTGGCTATCTTAGCTACATTAAGAGGATTTTTGCCTCCGGCTCGATCATTGGCTATTCCTAACTGAGGAGTCCATAATGACGACGAAATTGCAGTCTTAAGATGCTATGATCAAGCTGTGGGTGCATTTGCTTCATAAAAGTAATATATTTAATAATATTGTTGAAACTAAACGCTAAACTATATTATTACACGTCGATGTGTTCAAGTGTTTCAGTTGTTGCACGTAACTCTGAATAAAAGATATAATTCACGTTCTTTGCAAATATAAAAGTAATATATTTAGTACTATTATTAATACTAAAGGATAAAATATATTATATAAACTATGTTACTATATTACATGTTGATGCATTAAAAGTGCATATTAAAGCGTATTTTTTAGTTTTTTTAAACTAATTTAAAGATTATTCAAAGTAGTATTTAAAATCTCTATTTTTTCAATCCACCCACGTACCCATCCTCCCCTAATGGCAATGGCGTACCTCCCTCGAATATTAAGGAACAGGCAAACCCCGAAACAAGATCCCTGCCCCCCCCCCTAAAAAAAGACAAGAGATTAAAATAAACCTGTCACGTTAACCTCTCACAAAACTTCCAATGCAGTCTGCACCCTGGATCCACCCCACCCCTTGCAGGCCCCCCTGAAAAGGGGTTTTGTTGTACTTATTTTCTCTAAAGAACGTCATGACATAATTGCAACTTTTGTGCTTCATCAACATTGCTTATATCTATTTTCCCCAAGTTTCATATATGTAATAATTCTTCTTTCAGTAAAAATTAAATAAAAATAAGAAGTATTAAGCAAAAAAGAGTTTTTGTTTAATTTCTCCTACGTTAAAACCAATTTACTTATGTTTTCAACGGTAAAAAAAAATGTAACACCCTTTCTTTCTGAGCAGTGGCGCTATCTATGAACTTTCAATTAAACAAGAACTGAATTTAAATGCAACTGGTAAGTTCCCTATACTTTTTCTAACTCTGCAGACCAAGTGGCGGATTTTAGAAGAGATGTAGCAGTATGTGACCCTCATAAAAGTGTAAATTAAATTTACAAAAATCCCAATAATATGTTTTTAAAGTTAATTATCTTTTTCCTAATTTTTTTCCAAGAAGTTTTTTCGCAACTGGGTAAACAACTAACACAACATATTTGATTAATTGAATAAAATCAGGCCCGTCGTTTAGAGGGGTCTGGATCGGGGCAATTGCCATCCCCTTTACTTTGGGAAATCAATGAATTTATATATAAGTGGGCGTAATTTTTGCTGTTTTTTTTTTTTTTTTTTTGTCATTTACACTGTTAATAAATTTAACAAATTAATTCCAAGCCTCAACTTAAAAGCAGACATATATACTTATGGATTTTGAGTATTTCAAACTTTTCAAATAATTCAGGTTTTCAAAACTATATTTGATTTAAATCAAGGTATACGGCTTGACATTAATAGCTTTTAATCAGCTGTGCAAACTTCGTTTTCTCTCAATTTATAATTTATTTTATTTATTTATGTTATATATATATATATATATATATATATATATATATATATATATATATATATATATATATATATATATATATATATATATATATATTTGCCGACTTTAGAATTTGCTTAAATAAAAGATATTAACTGATATTTTTTAAATGTAATCAAGAAATCATATTTTTCTTTTTTTTTTTTTCACTTTTTTAATCCAAACCAAGCTTGTAGATGTAGTCTTCAGAATTAAAAACATGTTTTTATCTTAGCATATTTCAACACTTTACGCTATGTACGGTTTCTAATCTCGTATAAATGCAATCCCGCGAAATTTCGAGATTGTTGAGAGGCAATCCCGCAAAATCCTGAGCTGCCAGAGGATTTATCCTTCTAAAACCTCTATTTTAATTTCAAATACAAAAAAAAGTGTTTTTTAAGAAGGATTATTTTCTTTACTTGAATTAGTTTTTTTTTCTTGAATTAAGTACAAAAATTCTTGAATACTACAAAGTCACTCCAACTGAATTTGGTATGTAAAAGTTTTCCCCTACAAGTCCAATAACACATCTTAAGGAGCCGAAGTTCGATTGGGGTGAGATTAGATTATTTCGGGGGGGGGGGGGGAATAAGAAAAATGAGCTTGATGAAAACGCGAGCTGTCGCTCCACTGCACTTGGACTTACTGAGATTAAATAAATTTGGACATTAAGCAACAGATCCCTACAAACTTCATAATCACCTTTCAAAAGAGATTTTTCTTTTCTTAAAAGGGTCATGTTTGGTTTTTACTCAAGGACTGCAACTTTCAGATGAAAAGCGTGTCCAGAAAAAGTTTTAGAGCTTAATACAATTAATGCATTTTCGATTTTTTTTTTTCTGTAGTCAGGCCCTTCATTTCAAGTTTTTCGGGGGTGGGGGGCAAAGGGTGCAAACACAATGCAATTTTATCTGAAAACAACAAAAACCACGCCCACTTATATGTAAATACATTGATTTCTCAAAGCCAGGGGGAAAATTGACCCCCCCCCCCCTCCTGACCCCCACCCCTAAATGAAGGGCCTGTCTGTAGCACAGTTTTCTAGGTTTTAAATTTTAGTAATTGACTTCGAATATGTTTGTGATTTTTACTCATTTTTTCTGAACGCTTGAAAATTTAAAACTCGAATGAAAATATCAACTTATTCTCATAAAAATATACTTTATTTTTATTGTATTCATAAATGGCAAACCTACCGTGTCAATCAACATTTTTTTCACATTCATCAAATAAGATACCATGTTTTTCCTGCTCTTCTTGTAGACATACGAAGGAGATGATTCAAATTTCAGATGATAATCGTGAAAATATTTATTTTGTGAAGCCGCAAAAGTTGGAAAATGCGTGCATGTAAAAAATTTACGGGATTGGTAATCTTGCATGATTTTGCTCTCTATCCCGCTAACTATCATACGTGATCCCGCGGGATTCAAAATCGGGATTTCGAGATTGAAAACCCTAACGATGTGTAAGACCATTCTACCGCTGTTGTATTAAGCACCCAAGTTCATCTTTACACTCACGTTCACTTTATCTTCAGTTTATGCTTTTATTCCTTTGAGCAGAAAATAGTGTTAAGATCTTTGTGTCAATAACAAAAACGTTATACATCTGTTAAAATCAGCATTATGTGCGCAACTCCCCCCCCCCCCCCGTCAAATGAAATCTGTAAACAGGTCGTTATAAAGAAATAATATTTAAATTTCAGCGTTTTTAGTTAAAATTTTCAAGTTTCAAATACTTATTTTCACTTCGTGCAAATGAACGGTTTTTAATGTAATTACTAGCTGCCAGGGCAGCTAGATTAGCTTCCTGCGGCATGTTGATGCATAACGTCCCCCTCTCTAACTTTTACCTCATTCTGAAGTTGTATTATTTGATATAATTTAATGTTCAGTCGATTTCAAGACATACCACGCACGTGGCCCGGCGTTGCACGGGCACTTCGTGCCCTGAAAGTAGTGAGAAAAAAATTTAAAGAAACTACTCCCCGCCAAGGCGGCTCGCTTACAGGCGCTTCACGCCTTTACTTTTTTCCTATATAAAAAAATCATTCGAATTATTGAGATGCTTCGCGCCTTCAAGATGGTGAGGAAAGTTTCAGTAAGTTCAGCTCGCTCAAAGGAAAAAAGCAGACATAGATACTCAGTTTTTAATATAAGTAGATGGCTCTTCAATAGGGTGATGCTTAAAAATGAAAGTTCAAAAATTCAATGGTTCACCCTCCCATTTTGATCTCTCATATGTGAAATGGAGTTAACTGAAATTTTGTTGGATTTCATTAAGTTTTAGGGGTCGCTACCAGGCTTTAAATTTCATTAAAAATGTTAAAATTCAACATAATTTTCATCAGTAATTTTTGATATTATAAAAAACCTTATATTACTTAACATTTAATTTCATGCCTGGAAGACTAATATATAACCACACAACTCCTCAATTCCGGTCTAGACCAACTCACCCTCCCCCCTCTCCCACCAACTTGAGCAGCCTGTCACTGCTTGTCAGTGTAGTAGCTGTCTATGATCAGTGCAGGTGTATGCAGATAGTCTAATCTTCAAAACAGCGTATTTCACTTATATTACAAAGAGTGATTTATTTTCTGTGTGTGTGTGTGTGTGTTTTTTTTTTTTTTTTTACTATGAATCTAATAAGTTTCGTAAGTAAGTGTTTTTATTTGTGGGAATTATAAACAATAAACTATATAATAAATTAATAAATTTAAATAGACTGGAAGGTTATGTTACTTGTTTTGGCTGTTTTTAACACACTTCAGATGAATGTATTCAGGCCTAGGACTCTTAATTTTTGGTTTTCATAATTTTATTACTGTTATTTATGGCAAACTGTAAAGTTCCTGTAGTTTCTACAAGAAAACAGATGAAAATGCAGCTAGTTTGTCAAATTTCTTAAACATTAAATCAAACCAAACTATCTTCTAAACGTAGTATTTTTTTATCACAAAGAAAAGTAAAAGCAAACAATCCGTGTAGCTGCTCATTGGACTTCCAAAGATGTATTGGAAATTATGAATAAACAGCTTCTCTGTATTCCAAAGTGAAAGTGAAAAAATTGCATCTGCGGGTTATGAATTATTCCTTTCATGCAGGGCTGCGGAGTCGGAGTCGGACTGATTTTGGACCGAAGGAGTCGGAGTCGCTGAAAAACATGTCGACTCCGACTCCGACCACCTCCGATTTGGATAAAATTTTATGGAGGTGAACACATATCTTTGAAACTAACAGACTTTTCAGCGTCCAAAATCCAAATCCTAAGCATCTAGGATCATTAAAAAGGGCTTCAAATGACGGGTCTTTGCAGCAAAAATGCAATGTGTTAAAATAATGTCTAGCCATTTAACAAGAAAAGGATTAGTTTTGTACGGATTCAAATGACAAGAGCGGCACTTGTCTATTGCTCTGGAGAAAATGAACTTTTTGGGAGATCACAGTGACCTCCGAGAATTGAGATAAATGTGGTGAAATTACATGCTAGAATTCTTGAGAAAATGGAACTTTTTGAGAGGTCACAATGACCTCTCCCGACCTCCGACTGGGATACCCCAGCTTGCTATCCCCCCCCCCCCTAAAGTGAATCCTGGCTATGAGCATGAATAAAAATGAAACTTTTTAAAATGGACTTAATATTTCAACCTTTGTTTAGGGTTTTTCCCTCTTCATATTTGGGTAAAAAAAAATTAAAAAAAGCAGGA
>JAXGGA010004667.1:0-85811 GCA_038373865.1 Uloborus plumipes | reverse complement strand
GAATGAACACCCCAAACAAAACACAAACGCAGCATTTTCTAGCCATTTTCTTTTTGGAAATGTATAGAAGGAAGTGACTATTACTAGTTTGTCTAAAAAAACGTTTTTAAAACTTATTTTTTCAAGAAAATTACTAGGTGTTCCTTCACTGGAAGTGTTCATTCATTGGTCGGTTTACCCTATATATATTTTAAAGGTTGGATCTCTGAAAAATAACAGTGGCGCCATGCTTTCATCGAACAAAAATTTTGCCAATATTCAAAGTGATGGAATTGCTGATGATATTAATTGATTGCCTCCTGTAGTGACAAGAGGCTTTCGCTGTTCTTTGCAAACGCTTTCTTCTAGTTCACCCTTCGATGCCTTAAATTAAAAGAACAACTAATGGGTGAACATCATAATTCAGAGTGTCTGGCCTGACAATACCGCTCTTCACGAAACAGCGAACGAGCTAAAAGGAAGAGTAACGGATCTAACTTTATTTATAAAATTTCACTTATTTATAGAAGATGGAACAAGGCATCTTCGGATATAGTAGCTTGATTGTTCTTTGTTGTAGAACAAAGGTTAAATCATCTCCACTCTCCAGGCGTAGGCGTTCGTCGGTCTCGGCGAAATTTTTCCAACGACCTTTGTCGAAGACCGAGCATAGAATGGAATCATTGTTGTGTGAAAAACATTGTTTGATTCGATTTCGTCGCTGTTACGGTGAGTTGAGTTGAGTTGAGATGATGCTGCTTCCTTATCAGAAAGGCATCCAAGAGGAAAGTGTTGCATAAAAAAGAGGTGATTGAAAATTAGTCAAAGCAGGCGAAAAGCATGAATAAATTTTCTCTTAAAAATGTTGAACTGATTAACACATACCTACATTAACTTTTTCATTTGTTCGTAGTATTTAAATCAATCATATTTAAGTCATAAAAAATGTCTTCAGTTTCCCATTTTTTCAAAGTCAATATTTGTAACAGATGTAAGAATCAAAAAAAAAAAAAAAAAAAAAAAAAAATAAATAAATAAATAAATAAAAGGGAAAAGAAAACGATTAAGTTAGCATAAAAAATACATCAAATTTATTCTCCCAAAACATTTGTCATCATGTTACAGTACATTTTTAGTTTATAATATATTTTTCTTTAATCTGGAACAGGTAAAATTGAGATTTTTTTGAAAGATTTAAGTGGTCAAAAATAATAGAAACAAACCATACAATTAAAAAAAATCTATTTAACCGAGGGAACAAAATGAATAAAATAAATTAAATTAAATGCAGTACATATAATGCAATATATAAGCAGTACATATGGGCAATTCCATGCAAGTGTGGAAAAGCGTTGGAAAATTCAAATTACAGCAATGCGTCTGTTTTGCATATTTTTTGGTTTAAAAATGTTAGAAGTTTATTATTTATACTAATTTTTTGTCAAGAATGTAGTATTTTTAGTTTTGGTAGCACTTTGAAGTTGGAAATGGAATATTTAACTTTTGGCAAAGCAAATGATCAATCTTTCAACGTTGGTAAGTTTCAATTTTTTTCTTTAGATAACTGTTTTAAAGGAAGAATATTGATTATTACACTTTTATTCAATATTGTAAATTGCTAAAACGAGTGTTTTCACGTAAATTAAGTGATTTATGTGAACTTCAAATATGCACTGTTTTATGTAACGTAAGTTACCAAAAACATGTTAAAGTTCATGATGTACATAAAGAAAGGACAATGCAATGTAAACAATGCTATATTTTCTATCTTTTAAGGGTGTGTTAAGCAAATAGTTAAAGCTTTTTTTTTAATATTGTCTATTTAATTTTTTGTGCTACAATCAGAACGTGTAACGTAAGTTACCGACATATGCAGGTAACGTAAGTTACCTCAGTAGAACTTAAACACTTGTGTTTATAAAGAAAGTAAATTGTGAAATAAACCTATGTGGTTAGTAGGAGTAATTTATTCAAGAATTCTTTTAAATTTGTACTGTATTTACTTAATTTAAATTAATCATATTTCTTAAAATATCTCTATTTGTTAATAAGATTACAATACACCTCTATTACAAATTATATGATTCTTTTTGCCTTTTAAGATATCGATTCTCTCTAAACAATATCACTGAATTCAGAATATTTAGAAGTAATGTACTATAAATTATTCAAAAATGATTTCTGTTATGTTTTAAAGCTATCAAATATGTTTTGGAAAAAACAAATACAAAAATATTTTATCTCTTACAGGTGAAATTTATTTTTTTCTGCATTAAAATACCACTGAACTCTGCAGAAAAGATGCGCTGTAGAAGGGGTATGAGAAAAGTCATGTGAATATTACAGATTTGTAAATAAAAGTCATTCTTGATGGTATTGAAATATGTTAGAAAAAGATAAATTTATCAAAAATACTTTCTAAAGATCCGCACATTGACAATGAATATTTAAGAACTAGAAATTAACAAACTGTGGGGTTTCGTTTAGTTAAGTATTTTAAGAAACAAGAAGAAAAAACAGAGCTTTAAACTGGTGAATGGTGTGTGATGAAGTAAGAAAATACATTGTATCCTTGAATTGTGACAATTATCGAACAAAACGAGTTTAAAATTTAAGTAATGGCTGCTGTTGGAACCAATTAGAGATGGCCAGAAACGACAGATGAAATTTATTATAAGAAAGAAAACATAATTCGAAAAATTGAATTACCTGAACTTGTTAACAACAGCGGCCAGTATAGATTTAAGTCGAATGTTATGTTATATTTTTCATTGGTCATTGAGTTTGGCATTAAATTTCTGTAAATTTAATTCATAATTGTTAATCTCAATACTATTATAAATGCGAAAGTTTGGATGTTTGGATGTTTGGATGTTTGGATGTTTGGATGTTTGTTCCTCTTTCACGCAAAAACTACTGAATGGATTTTAATGAAACTTTTACCATAATGTAGCTTATACATCAGAATAACACATAGGCTATAATTTCTAACGATATTCGAAAAAGTTTGATTGGTAGCGCTTTTTTCATTCCAAATTAAGGTACATTTTTCTCATAAATCCGCGAAGGCTTCCAGCAAAGTAATTCAGTATTTAGTGCATCATCTCAACTCCCTGTCGATAGCTAGAATTGTGTATATCATTTCCGCTTTTTGCATTAAATGTTCAAGGCTTTTCTCAAGTCAAATCAAAAAGTAATTTTTTTTTCAGCTTCATGGTTTTTACATAGACATTGGAAACGAACGCGCCAGCTCTTGAACGAGCTTTTACTCTATGATTTGTATTTTAAAACATTAGTAGATTGTTCACGGCGTCAATTGTTTTCTAGAATTTTGTAAATATGTGTTTTAGAGTATCGGTAACGTAACCGCTAGAAGAGATTGGCAACTAATAAATTGATTAGGTTCATTATTTTCGAATTTGATGGAGCTTTAAATACAACTTAACGGTATTTCTTAAATTTCTTGCTTTGATTGGTCATTTTCTCTGGTACTTATAATAGGGCAGTTCCTTAGTATCCGATTGAACAGGAATTTTGCCAAATTTGCTGCAAGATTTTAATAACTGAGATTCTCGGCGATTTTTTCAACTGACGCCTATTTTTGTGCCGAAGACTACGTAATAATACTTTACTTTTTACACGACGTAACCAAAATAAACCTATTATGGTCTGATATTTATCGACTGCAGCAAAATATCCATCATCGATATAATACTCCCACATTTGAAAAGTTCAGTTTTTTTTCTTTTGTTTTCCGATTCCGAATGTATCCATTAAAAACCTTTTTAAAATTATGTCAAAAAGTAAAGTAATTCACATACTAAATTAATAAAACCCTTAAACAAGACTAAAATTACCACTAATTTGCATTTTTGCATAAATAACTGCTAAATGTTCCCTATTAATTTCGAAATCATTTAGGACAAAAACTTTTAACGTCATTTTGTGGTCAGCAATAGTATCTCAGAATTTGACAACTATTTCTCTGTGACAAAAATTAGTGACATAATAATACTTAATGTATTTTCATAAAGTAAGTAGGGGAGCAAAATTATCCTAGGTATCCCAAAACAGTTACGCAAAAATTTGGCGACATTTTAAAAATCGCCAAGCGGTGTGTTCTGAGTTCTTTCAGTTCAGGAAAAAAAAAACAAAGGTGAGTATATAAATTGTTTCTCAATATTATTATTGACCCAGGCAACGCCGGGTATTTTTGCTAGTTTTCAATATTTCGATCTAAACTAAGCTGTAATTTTCATTCATTAATTTTTGTAATAAAGATGTGCTTGTAAGTAAAAACTTTGTAACGTAAGTTACTATAACGTAAGTTACCCAGTCAGAAATTCCCATAATTTTCAATTTTTGAAATAAATTTCATATTATGTCATTTCCTTTTTGTGTAACGCAAGTTATTGCCTTATCTTTGACTGCTAAATTTCGTAAAATTTAAATGCATCGAATATCTTTGCATTTTAATTTTGCTTTCGACTGTCATTTTCATATAATGCTTTGATACAAGATTTGTACAACAAAATTTGTCTGTACTGAGGTGCTAAATGCATAAGAGTTGGTCGAAATGTAACGTAAGTTACCGTGGAATTGCCCATATAATGCTCATCTATATCTATAAAAATGAGTGTATGTATATATATATACTTGTTCTCTATACAAATCCACAGTTTGCGTCAGATTTTCATCAAACTTGACACAAAGGTTCCTTGATGCCCTAGAATTCTCACAGGCGGGGTCTTGAAATTTTAAAAAATCTAAAAAGCTCAAATTTAAATTTTTTGTCAAAAAAATGACCCTTTTATAGGAATCTAGCCTATTTATATTGTAATCGAGATAGGCCTTTTAGCATTCAAATTGATGAAATTGAAGATTTTTAAATATTAGTATTTTCCAACAATGATTACGATTAAAGTAATGAATTTTCAATTTAAGGCTCACCTATTTCCTTTTAGCATTGAAATAAGTAAAAAACAATCATAATTCATGTGGACTTTATAAAAAGAACCACGGATTTGAATTTCAAATTTGCAATGCGACGACAGTTGCGTCTGTAATGGAGATAAGCCTTCAGAACGAGAAACATATTTATTTCTGAGTTATAATAATTTTTACTTTGTAGGTGGGAACAGTTAATAGAGAAAAGTTAACATTTTAAATTTGGCTGGTGAAATTGATGCAATTTTTTCACTTCCATGTGCATATACTTCATGCCAGTGGACGCGGCAAAGCACAGACAACATTTATCTTTAATTTTCACCTTTTGATAAGACTATTTTTCTGTAAACGTTTAACTTTCTGTAATATTTTAGTTTTTTTCAAAGTTTGTACCTAAGAGACTGATTGATGCAAATTATTTTATACCCATATGAATAGAACTCTTTCAAACTTATTTTCCCTGAATGCTATGTTGTATTAATAAGCACCCGGGCAACGCCGGGTATTAAGCTAGTATTAAGATAAAATGCAGTTAGATTTCTTACAGATTTTTAGTGCAGTTGGTTCCTTTGACGGATGGTTTGAATCTTCTCTGCAGGCGACAATGTTGAAATTGTTTAGTTGTTTTTAAAATACCGTTTAAATAATCAAATCCGGAGGGGGGGGGTGTACAACTTCTTCGTTAAGAATTTTTTTCAACAAAGTTTGTGCAAGGGTAACCTTTAATTTGTTGTTTAGTCAAGGTATTAAGTACGCTGTTAATGTCTGCGTTGATGCTAATAAATGTATTTCTTCTTTTTTATTTATTTTTTATTTTTTAAATTGTGCAAAATTGAACCAAAAGTTATACGAAAGAAAAGTGGAATATGAGAATGAGGTCGAGATCTTATAAATGAAACTGATTTAATTCAACTGCTCCTTGAAAAGTTTATGTTTGGACGACGAAGGGGGGGGGGGGTATAGGCAAATCAACAGACACACATTACCACTTTTCAATACCATACTTTCAATCGTTTAATCCTTCAATGTTTGCTTACTTAATAAAATTTTTATTGTTATTATATTAATTTTATCATAATTATTATTATTATGATTTTTCCAGTATTAGTACAGCGCATGGAGCCTTCTTTCGAAAATTTATTCTTAAAAAAAGAAAAAAAAAAAAAAGACAGGGAAACGTAGGATTAAAAAAAAGAGCTGTTCAACGTTACCCTATTTTGGCTGAAGTATTTATATCATATTAAAGAAATATCAGTCTGACTTACGGTGAATGCAAACTAAAAGTGACAATTGCAAAAAGATAGAAGAATTCCTTCCACGTTATTGCTTCTGCGTATCTTAATAAATATGACATTATGCTGGCAATTGTTTACTCATTGGTATTTTACTTGTGTGTGATTTGATTGTGTTATGACATCGCTTTAAGCACATACCGTTTGCTTGTTATTTACAATAAAAGTTTATTTCAATAGAATTTGTTACTGCTGAAACAGGTGTGAAATTGCCGTTAGAGAAAATTATGTGACATAAGAAATTTTCTGCAGCAGTTTTTACTGGATGGTGACTGACCAGACCACACATACCTTATTATTTTTCTGGAGTATAATTCTGTTTCCAAATTGTGAAGGAACATCTTAAAATACGCATGTTGCGTTCTGTACAAAAAAAAAAAGTTAGTTTCTAAAACATTATACAGTAGAGTCTCGAAAATCCTAGTCTCAAAAGTCCGAGGTTCCGCTTAATCCGAGGCTCTTTTACTGACATTTTAAGGTCTATCTTCAATAGCTAAAAAGATAATTTGCATTAAAATCTGAAAATAAGAATCTTTTGCTATTGGAAAATTTTTGTTTGTACTCACAAAGTAGTAAAAAAAGTATTGAGAGGTTAGACGTCAAAGACATTTATCAAGTGTCACGAAATATTCTTTAACTACTAGACATATATTAAGATATGCTTTGGAAATAATAACTCGATATGTAAAACGACTTGAAATTAAGTTTATCTTACTAATGACGGTCTAAAAGTGTTACGTTTCTACTGTTAAGAATTTTTTTTCGGATAATCCGAGTTTTCAGTAATCCGAGGAGGCATGAGCCCCAATTACCTCGGATTTTCGAGACTCTACTGTATTTTCAAATACCTTAATCTGTAGCAAAATTAAATTATTAAACTTTGCTCTATTTTTCCAATTTGTATTGTGCAACAACAACTTTTCAACGATTTGTTTTCTTGAAAGAGCTATAAGAAAACAAGAAAACTAAACACATACCTACAGTGTTCCTTGCACATGTAGAGATTGTCCTCTTCATGAATTACTCATTCTCATTGTTTCATAAAGCCTTACACAACTTAAGTTTGAATTAGAATAAAACTAAGTCCTATCCTAACTAAGTCCGATGACAATGTAGCTTCATTTGCAAACAATATCACATAAAATGAAAGATGAATACATAAAAGAATGGAAAAATAAATGGCAGTTATCATTGTTCAATAAGCGTGGAAAGGAAAAGTGTAATGCAGAGAATTAATACCGTGAACTATCTTTTTGATATACAGGACGTCTAGTTCTATATGTAGCGGTTGACTATGCCATATATTAAAAAAAAAAGTTTTCATAAGATTCGCGAGAAAGATGCTGTTTCTCCAAAATTCAGTACTTTATTCACATTAGAAAAAATGGAAAATAAAGCACTTTCTTTTTCCATCATACTTGTAAAAATGTACTACAGTTAATGGGAGTAATCGTAACTATAAATTAACAAAAACCTCATTTAAAATGAATCTATTACGACATAGCATTGCAATGAAAAAAAAAACAATGGACTGGGTGAAAAACTAAAAATTAATAACTGTAATCACAACTGGTTAGTAAACTGAAAAGATTATGCAAAAGAGAAATAATAAAATGATAGTTTAAAAAACTAAAAAGCACGCTTTTAGAGTTAATCAAATTAAATTTGATGATACTTTAACTGATTTTCAAAATTATTGAATATCCGCTAAATTTACATGTACTTATAATGCATCAACATGTAATGTAGTTTAGCCTTTAATATTAATAATAGTATTAAATATATTGCTTTAATGCTTGCAAAGATTATGAATTTTATCGTGTATTCAGAGTTACATACAAACAACTGAAACACTCATAATACATCAGCATGTAATACATTTTATCCTTTAGCATTAATATTAGTAATAAATACACTTTTATGTGTGTAATGCACGTGAATTGTATCTTTTATTCGGAGTTACATACATACATACAAACAAACAAACAAACCCACACGTGAAACTAATGAAAGCGTATTAAAAACAACTCTACGTTACGCCGTCATTATTTTCCCATCTATATATATAAAAGAAAGTCGTGTTAGTTACACTACTTATAACTCAAGAACGGCTGTACCGATATGGCTAAAAATTGGTGGGTAGGTAGCTTAGAGCCAGGACACGGACATAGGCTATAATTTATGTGTGTCAGTTACATAAATAGAAAAACTGTCTTATTGACTAAGCCTTTTTACTAAGCCTTTTTTGACACCTCCATGGCTGAGCGACATAAAGCACACGTTCTGGTAGCTTCCGGTGCGCAGTAAACAGGTTGTAAGTTAGCGGTGCGTTGAGTGTTATTTGACTTTTTTGTGAAGTAAATTATAAACAAACGCGTTACTTCCCTTGAAATTTATATGTGATAAGCTGTCAGAAACGATTGCTCATTCCTAGAATCCCGATGATCCCAACCGATATGCCGTTTGAATTTAAAAGACTTCAATTTCCGATTTGTCTTGCATTTGTCATGACCTTTAACAAATCACAAGGCCAATCCCTAAAAGTTTGTGGTTTGAATCTAGAACATCACTGTTTTTCCCATGGTCAATTATATGTGGCATGTTTACGGGTCGGAAGACCATCTGCGTTGTTTCTTTTTGCGCGTTGCGCCTGATAATAAAACAAAAAATGTTGTGCATCACAAGGTACTTTAGTGAAGAACAACCTATGTACTAAAATACAGAAACAATAATGAATTATTTATGTAGGTACTTATTTTTTTGTATTTTCTAATAATAAAAAACTTAATAAATTCAAAAATTTTCTTATTTATTGCCTTTAAGGCGGAACAAAGTTCGCCGGGTCAGCTAGTTATAAGATATTTGTATTGATAAAGCTTGAACTATCTTTATAGAAAAAAAAATTGTAAGCATAATAAAAAACTATATCATTTCAATGAAGATATACTACCGGGGTTTTTTTTTTTCAAAAAAAAGTGTCTTGATTTACAGAGAATTTAATTAAATATCTTGTTTTCAGTGAATTAAAAACGCCGACATCTCTTTTTTACTGACGGGTGTAATGATTAGAATGCTCGCTCTTTTTTCTATTCTTTCAATGAAAACACAACAGAAAAAAAGAGAGAGCACTTTAATTAATTTTGAAATTAACTGGAAGGGACACATGGTTTGTTAACGTAGAATTTGTTATGAGTTTCCGGTATAGTATGTGCAAGTTTTCATAGAAAGGCTGTCTAATATTCAGTTTACACTTGTCACTGATTTCACCTTATTTTGAGCTTCCAGTTACTGCTTGTCAATTTTTGAAGGGAAAAATGATTTTAAACATTTGTGAGGTGCTTTTCGTTCAAGAGAAGAAGCCAAAAATTTGCTCAAATAAAAAATTTAAAAAGTAGTTTTTTTTTAAGTATAAAAAGCAGCGAAAACAAAGTTTGTTACTTTTTTCCAGCCTAATAACTTTTAAAATTTGAAAGAAAAAAAAACGAAGAATGAACGAAGGAGAGTAATCATAATAATAAGTTTAAAAAAAATACATAAATTTAAAATAAATATAGTTATAAAAGATTGAACTCCAGTTTTTCAGACACAAATGCAAAGATTACAGCTCCAAATTTTAAGATTAAAACCTGAAAACCTAATAAAAATAGTCCCAATGCCCGAATGGATTGTTGTGCAATCTTCATGCACGATCTACATATTCCTAAGTTTAAATTTTAAGTGATATACTGCCTTGGGAAGACCATCTGAAAAAATGAGTGTTTGAAATATTAGAAGAAACGGGTTTTGGATTCCATACAAATACTCGCAATAGGGAAATGTCGGAATATAACGTTTTTTCGCCCTTTATTTTAAGCGGAAACCAAATAAACAAGCTTTTACAACTAAGCTAAAGTACAATAGATGACGAAAATGCGTAAAAAATGCAAATGAAAATTTTTCATATACTGCGCTTTACCTTTCCACCGCAGTACTACAATATTGTTTTTGGGTTTTGCATTTTTCCTCTCTTGTAACTTTTTAGAACATTGCCTTCTTTAAAAAAACATAAGGGTATACAGACCAGTGAATGAACACTTCAATGAATGAACACCTTGTAATTTTCTTTAAAAAATAACTTTTTAAACCATTTTTCTTAGATGAATCAGCAGTAGCAGTCTACACATTTCTAAAAAGAAAATATCTAGAAAGTGCTGCGTTGGTATTTTGTTTGGGATGTTCATTCACTGGGCCGAGGCACTTTTTCTCCTTTCAACCCCCCAAAAAACCTGATCCAGAACCATAAAAATTAGCGCAATATTTAAAAAAAATAATTGCATATATCACCTAAAGTGTTTTTACTGTCATGTCACAAATGCTACAATTTTTAACGACGCTATTAATTTTTAAAAACGAAATTTCGTTTAAGTGTTTATTCACTGATCGGTATACCCTACAAGTAAGCATTTTTGCAGCATCTTTATACCATTTCAAGTAAAATCTTTTTTATTTAACCTGATGCAAAACAAGATCTTCTTCATTTTACTCAAGAGCCAATTCAAAATACCCCCAACCACTACCGCACGTAATATTCAGCGCCAAGCTCCATTACATTCTTCACTGCAACTGCAACCACTCAGTCGGGGCTCCGCAAAATGCCCCCTCATTTGGTTCC
This sequence comes from Uloborus plumipes, assembly GCA_038373865.1. NCBI lineage: Eukaryota > Metazoa > Arthropoda > Arachnida > Araneae > Uloboridae > Uloborus > Uloborus plumipes. Next base: position 74,942 of record JAXGGA010004667.1, on the reverse strand, counting down.
ATCAAATTTCACTCTCTTTAGCTATTCGCAAATGACCTTGAGAGTTCATGCAAAGGTCATGCGAGAATGCATCATTCTCGTATGTGTTTGTCATTATACGGGGGCGCAATCGGGGTAAAAGAGAATTTTTCTGTGTACTTGACCTACTTTCCTTATTCTTTACCACACATAGAGCGTCCGGGAGCATTGATAAAAGATGGTAATTGCAGTGTTCAAATATTTTCGAGGGTGCAAATTCCTCTGAACTTTCTCCGAAAAGGAATAATGATGTTTTGCAGGTATTAAGAGGAGAAAAAAATATTTATACCGGATGCAGCTCTATACGCGCGGAACATGCATGGTTTTGAAAAACCTTTTAAGGATGGATGGATATATATATATATATATATATATATACATATAATGCGTTGTGTATATTGTGCCATATAAAAAAATATGTATATATATGCATGCAATTCAACGGTATTGAAGGAGTCAGAACGCGTTGGTGCACTTTTCTATTTTTCATCTCATTAAGGAATTAAATGAGCAGTTTGATTTTCTACCACAAGTTTCATTAAATATTTCTCATGATCCGAGTTTTCTATTTTTACATGTTCAATTCATTAACTTTTTACATTATTTTTAAAATAAACTTTTACTATTTTTAATAAACTTTGTGAAGTGGACCAAAGTGCCCAGGCCCCGGGCACGATGGCCTAAATTACGAAAAACAACTTCTGCAGTAACTTTAATAATGAATATTATCTGTAAATAACAATATTGCATCTTTGCAAGTTCTATTGAATTTTTAATAGAACTTTGTGAATTAGACCAACGCATCACAGGCCCGGAGCAGGCTGGCTCACATTGCAAAAACAACTTTTGCGATAATTTTAATGCTGAATATTATCCAGTATTGTAAATCCAATATTGTTTCCCAACTGAGCAAAGAGGCTGAGTCAAGTACTCTTGGCGCGGCACTGATGCGAATGCACTTCTATTTTAATTATAAAAATAATTGACACACATACACACATTGTGCAAAGAGAAAACCTCGATGTTTTAAAACATCGATTTTCTGAAACATCGGAGTTTTAAATATATATTCCAGTATAATAAAATAAATATTATCTATTGGTATGTATTGGTTCTGTGAAATAAATTCACAGAAATAAATTTGCCAATTAGGATGATTTTTGAACTGTAAAAGGCAAGTTTTTATTAATGATGCTAATTAATTATTATCATTACAAATAAAGTAAAGCAAAAGGATCAATAACTTATGCATGTAAAGTACAAAAAATTGAGACTGATACAAATTAACTAGAATTTTTTTATAACATCTTTGAAATTTCCACTCGAATAAAGCCAAAAACTAGATGCAAGTTATTAAACAATTAATAATTTGTAAAATATTTCCAATTTTACAATATGCACTATGAGTCTACTTCTATAACCAACTAACAGTAGAAAACTCTTTCCAACGCGATAAATTTCGAAATAACTAATTAAGAATGGTTTTTTTTACCTTAATTTTTAAATATATTCTCATTTTTAAACTATATTTTAGGTTCAATTATAAAACATCGATCTCGAAAAACATCGACCCTGTAACATCGATGATATTTTAAACATCGATGCTTCGAATGCATCGATATCGATGTCATATCACTAATGCGTTGTGTATATATAATCACGCGTATGTTGGTGTGACAAACAATAGTTGAAGAAATTTATGCACTAACATGCACAAAATTCAAACCTTTTCACGATGGAATAAAGGCACATAAATAGGCTAATTATTTTTTGCATACCGCGCAAGCTAGGGGTCACGTAATGGAATTCGCACTTTCAGAAGCTCACTCTGAATTTCTTTACAAGTGTACGAGACATTTCATTTTTTGTCAGAAAAGTTCACTAATGATGTGTTACGGTGCTATCGACTAAAATTTAAAAAAAAAAAAAAATCATGAAAAGAGGAAGAAGGAGAGAGAAAAAATGCGATAGGAAAAATAACATTAGTATTTTGCTGGTTGCATTAGTATCTTGGAAAAATGTTGCTTCATTACAGGACCGTAGGAAAAGGATGAGTTTTTAGGGATTATTAAACTCCCTTTCCAGCCCCCCCTCCTTCAGGGGGCAGGGGGGGTCAATTGCCCCCCCCCCGACTTTGGGAAATCAATGTCTTGACATATAAGTGGGCGTGGTTTTTGCCACTTTTGGCAAATTTTACATTGTGTATGCACCCTTTGCCCCCCCCCCCCGCTGGAAAATTTCGAAATGACGTCCCTGCTCCCCCCAAATTTTTCAATAAATGCTTCTGAAAAAAGCTTTTTATCACTATTTTTGATGAAAAATTTATCATTTCTTTTAAATTTCTTATTATTCTTTTTTCTCTATCTTATTTGAAAACTGAAGTTATTATTATCGGAAAATTGTACAATCTTAGTGGGGAACAGAAACAAAAGGCAAACGAACAGGATTAAAAGACATTGAAGGTCGTAAAGTTTTTTTTTTTTTCAAAAAAATAATATTGTCCGCTGCTTAACTTAGAGTTGTACACAGTTATTTGAACCAGGCTCTATATTCTTTATAAATTTATGTTGTATAATTATTGAGAAAATTTATGACTTCAAAAAACAAAATAAATAAATAATAGGTGATCATTAATTCCCCTTGAAGTTATCAAGAAATATCCCGTGCAGGAGTAATTCCTGATTCCGGAAAATTTTAAACATTTTAAATTCTACTTTAATTTTGTAAAGATAATCGTATAGGACTTGCCTCACAAGTGATCGAACTTTCACTCAAAATGGGAATTCTGCCATGGGCAGTTTTTCCACAAAATGGATGTTTTCTTTTTTTTGATCAAGAGTTATTACTTTAGAGTGAACATTTCTTCACAAAAAGTACAAAATCCGCCTTAATTTATCTTTTCTATCTGAAAATTTTTCCCTTATAGAACAATACATTTTTAAACGCAAATAGTTGTTGCTGTATCTGTAAGCTATCGTTGTTGTACCTCTGTGGTCAAAGAAATGAAAATTTGGCACTGAGTGTGACGCTTAACTTTTTCTCTAACCGAAGATACCCTTTTAGGTGTTCCAGTATTTCTTTTTTTTGATCTAATCTATTTGCTATTTGTTTTGTATTTGAAAAAAATATCAATATTTACACATTATAGTCATTATAGTGAAATTTCGCGCTTACATATTTAATTATTTGGAAACTTACTATTATTTTACAACAGTGGACATTTTTCTTTGACTTTTTATTGTCAATTACTTAGTCATGACACTTACATGCCTGTTGTTGTTGTTGTAGTAATAATAATAACAACAATAACAATTATTAATAATATTAATATTAATATTAATATTAAAAAAAACTAGTAATAGTAGTAATAGTAGTAATTGTAGTAATTGTAATTGTAATCGTAATTGTTATTATTGTTATTAAATTTGTATCAAAGGTCTTTTGATCGGTAGGTGCTCTAAAGACTAAAACTGATCTAATTTTTAATAGTTTGTTTTTCCTCTAGCACTGTTTACTTATAAATTTATTTTCCATTTTCATTTCAAATGGAGGGCAATTCCATGTGTGACGGAAAGACGTTTTTGAGGAGAAACAAAAGTTTAAGTGATTTTTATTGAACTATTTTTATTAAAACTGAAGTTTTTCTCTTTGAATTTCATCGCTTATAATTTAGATATTAAAAATAAAGAGGAAAAAAATAATTTTTGCTGCAATATTTTTTAACTTTCATGTTATATTTTCCTTCGGGACTAAGTAACATATTTGTTAACCAAGCTTTTAGAATTATTAGTACGGAACAAAATTTCACTGAATGATGCATATACGTATGTAAACTCATTTTTCTAACTAATGAATATTTTTAAGATACAGAAGTAACAAAAAGGAAGAAAAAAAAACACTTTGTTAGAATAATATTTCATGTAGTGAACGAAATATAATTCAAGTTTATGTGTTGAGACGGAATGACAAGAATTTTGTGAGATCATTTATTACAATAAAATGACCGCATCTCAAATGAAGTTTAAAATATCAACGCACCTAACGAAGCTGAATGAAAAGTATATTGAGTAACATATTTTATAAAAGCATTCCAATTCAATTAGTTCAAAAAAAAAAAAGCAATTTTTTAAAAGATTTATTTTTATGGAATTTCCCCAGAACGCATCAAAGCTAACATATTTTGAATTTTCTCCTGAACTGTTAACGGAAGTAATTTTAAAAGGTTTCATGTATTTTTCAAACTGACAGGTTCTCAATCTTAGAAAATTGATATGCAATTTTTTTCAGACATGAGCACAGCAGAACTACATAATGAAAGGAAAAAAATAGAAAGAAAACTTATTTACATTCAAGGAAGAATAGTGGAGGAATTAATCATGCGGATGTTTTTTTTTAAATATTTATTTTGAAACGAGTTGAATAATTTACATTGATGAAAGTAGAGAATAGTACAGAAGAAAATGAAAAATTCAATTCATTAAAAAAAAAAAAATCCATGCGTCACAAATTATTTTATTCAAGGACTAATGCTATTTATTAATTATTTTTTTTACTTTATTTATTTATTTAATCTTTTTTTTAGTTATTGTTATTATTATGACTATTATTATCATCCTCATCATCATCATCATCGTCGTTGTTTTGGTGTTGTTATTATTTTTTATTATTTGTTTGAATCAAGAAATTAAATTGGGAATTTAGTGCCCTGGATGAGATTTTTAGGACAAAAAGTAATTTTTCTGAAATTGGACTGTTACCTCAAAAGTTATTGGTTCAGACAGACCAATAAACGGATTCCCCTATCCCAATGCAGTTCTTAAAAAAATTTCATCTTTCGATTCTTATTTTATCAATTAGTTTATTTAGACCTTTTTTGCTTGTTCTGCTTTTGGTTTTAGTAATATTTTTAAGTCGTTTTCTGGCTTTTGTTTTTGTCTTCTATGGGGAAAAATAGATTAAAAGCTGAAAAGTTAAATAATACCCCAATAATTATCACCCCTCAATCTTAAAAATAGTTAAAATCCTAACAAACTACACAAGGAAATCAATTTTAATATCTTCGTTTGAAACTTTATTTTAGACTAAGTTCCTTTGTGATAAAACAAAAAGAAAAAGTGGAATAGGAACACATTAAAAATTTGTGACAAATCTCGTAACAATCACTGCTACTTCTTCCTCCGAATCACACACACACACTAAAAGCAATCATTGAAATTTATACTGGAAACAGTTTTGAGGTCAACTTTCAACTTTTTTCACCTAACACTTTTTTTTTGTTTTGCAAACGGAAACAAAGACGAGAAGGAGGACATTAAGTGTGAAGTGGGACACGTTTCTTCAGCTGACCAAAACATTCTTTTTTCGTTCTAGAATCAACTTTTCGAATCTTTTCTCTGGTATGTAGGATACCTCAAAAACTATACGACTGACGATCATCAGGCTTTGAAGGTCAAGCTAAATATGAATATTTTTTTCGCTACTTGCCTATTTTTGTGTTTCTTTCTGTCAATTCCAGGTAGGCAACTATGTTTTACTTTCTTGACATTTAACATCAATTTACTACACCATATTTCACTCAACTAAAACAAGCTATGTGTCATGATTGCTGGAGAACACATATACTTTTAAAGGTTAATTGTAAAATTTAAGTTTATTACTTTAACCTCGTTCGAAACATAATGAGTGTCCACTCAAACTTGTTTGTATCACTGCAAAAAATAAACTGTTGTTTTTACAGTATAATACTGGCAGCAGAGGTTCCTGTTCAAAACTGTAAAATCACAGTAATAAACTGTAAAACTAGCAATTTCACTGTTTATTACTTTAAAACTAGCAATTTCACAGTTTATTACTTTAAAACTAGCAATTTGACAGTTTATTACTGTAAAATTAGCAATTTTACAGTTCATTACCATAAAATTAGCTGTATTATACTGTAAAAACAACAATATAATACTACAGAGGTTCCAGTTTAAAGCTGTAAGATTCACAGTAATATAAACGGTGAAATTAGCAACTTTATAGCTTATTTGCTGTAAAATTACTATAGTATTAGCTGTATTATACTGCAAAAACAACATTTTTTGCCGTTTATGACTCGAGAGGAATAATTTAGGAACTTTGTTATAGGATAACCTTTCAAAAGGTACTCGAGATGAGTCCAGGCTCATTTTTGAGAGCCCGGGCCCAAAAACTTGTAACCGAGCTCGCCCGAACCCGGGCGATATTGTTTCAAACCAAAATATGAGCCTTCCTTAACCCGATGGAAAAATTTCGTGCCAACAACCGAGCCCACTACAGTCTGACGTAATTTAATGAAATGTTAATCTCGGCCAGTGGCGTATCCAGGGGGTGGGCTGATAGGGCTGCACCCTTCTCCGAAATTATCAAAAAAGAATTTAAAACACATTTCAGTTACTACCCTTTTTCTTTCTTTTTCTTGAAATCCCGAAAAGAGACAGTTTTTTCTAAAGAGAAAATTTAATTAAAGTACAAAATTTAAAGAAAGAAAAGAAAAGAAGTAAATTCTTTCTTTCTTTTTTTTTTTGGCATGTTCATTTTAGTGTTTGTCACGTTTATGACTATCTTATAAACCAATTTTGTGCATTTTTATTGCAAATTTCTTTCAGAAACACAGATTACTACTTATTCATTCGTCTGGCTCTGTTCAATACATTTTAACACATGTAATTGAAACATAATATTAGGAACAATAGTAAAATAAATCGAAAAATTAATGTTATTAAATCACAAATTTGTCAAAATATTGCATGCACGTGTTGGGGGAACGATTACTTTAATTAAGATAACTTCTCAAGATTTAATTTACCTTTTCCTGTTTTTATCAAAAAGTTGTATCTCTCGGTTACAACAATAAGTATAATGCTAAAAAAAATTAATGATATATTTTTGTCATCTTAAATTAGCATTGATATGAGAAATTCAAAAAAGTTACTTTTCTTAGCTAACTTTTCTGAGGTTCCCTGCTCTCTCGACTCACTCCCCCCCCCTTAAATGATTTGTCTGCGTACGCCGCTGGTCTCGGCTGTTTTACATCAACTCAAGGGCGGATACAAAGGAGGGGCGATGGGGGCGATCGCCCCTCCATTGAGAAACTCTTCTTCAGCAGTTTTTTGTATTTGAAGTTCAAAAAAGACAATTTTAGTTGATCTTTGATGATATTAAGGGAAAGGGTGCGGGGATTCGGGGCTCTGATCTAGAAATTTTTCGAAATGGAAGACCAAAACATTTGTAATCAACATGTGCTAACAAGGATGCATGGCGAAAAAATGGGCAAGTAAAACAAAATAATCAATCGCCCCTCCCTTGGAACATTTCTGGATCCGCCCTTGCATCAACTACACTGCAAAAAATAAACTGTCGTTTTTACAGTATAGGTACAGGAAGCTGAGGTTTTTGCAGTAATAAATTGTAAAATTAGCAGTTTTACAGTTTATTACCATAAAATTAGCTGTATTATACTGTCAAAACAACAGTACAATACTGGCAGCAGAGGTACCAGTTTGAAACTGTAAAATGCATAGTAATAAATTGTAAAATTAGCAGTTTTATAATTTATTATTGCAGCATAAGCAATTTTAGTTTATTACTGTAAAATTAGCTGTATTATAATACTGTAAAACATTTTATTTTTTGCAGTGTCAATATGGGTACTTAAATTGCAACTGCGATTGGTTCAAAATGCTTTTTTTTTTTTAAATCTCCGTTAATGAAACGTTTTGTTCAATATTCTTTATTGACAGAAGTTGGTAAATTTTCTCAAAATGCTCCACTTCAAATGTATTACTGTATTATGATATATTGTAATAGTAATCGCAAACAAACACATCATAAAAGATTGTTAATTTATTTTCTGCTTTTATTTTTGTTAAATTTCACATTCATCGAACTGATTTGAGTGTTCGTTTTTCCCCCCATAGCATAATGATGTCTATTTGCTTTGAACTTTCACTAAGATTTGACGATTGAATGTCTTAGCTTGAGCCCGAACCCGCCAGAGTTCGAAACCTATTTCCGTCCAAAGAACACACTAAAAACTCACACGTATCTTAATCAAACACCTCTTCGGCTGGCTACACCCCACACACCTCTCTGTCCAGTCCTGTTGCCATATTTCCTTCAAAAATAATTCCATGTTCCCAGGCGAGCTTCCCGAGTCCCTGTTCCGTCAGTACCCTAAGAAAGATTGTAACACTTTTAATATGATAAATCTTATAACAAGGTTCAGAGAAAAGTTATACTCCATGTTCTTTACACCAAATTCAAGTAACATTATTGAGTTTTTTTTTTTTTTTTTTAATTTGAGCTACAAACAACGGACTTTCGATGAAACGCTTTCTTTATTAAATTAGGAGGTATCGGGCTTGTAAACTGATCGAGCGGTCAGTGTAAATGCTTCAGAAAATTGATTACTTGGGGCCACGGTGGCCTAGAGGTGGAATATTCTCCTCGTAAGTAAGTGGTCGTGGGTTCGAGTCCCGCCCTGAATATGGTTGTTATTTCAACCTCCCTGTGCTGTAAATCTGTTCTGTTTTTCAGGCGCATAGTATGCAGTCCTCATATATGTCGAAAACTCATGGCTTCTTTATTAACCCTTGTGGGTCCTTTGGGGTCTGTTTAATTTCTGTTTAATATATCTTGCTAATTAACCATTTGTTTTTAATGGCATTTTGTGAGAAATATTCTTTTAGATTTTTATGCACAATAATGCTATTATTTTTTTTTTTCCGATTTGCATTTTTTGCACACGAGACCCTTTGGGTCACTTCCCCAAAATGTCAGAGAAAAGTGAACGTTGCAACTTTTGTCCAAGAAAGCTGGATAGAAATGTAACGTAAAATGTCGTAAGTGTTTGAAATTCACTTGCAAAAATCATTTGTTTCAGGTCTGTAACAGTTGTAAATAAATCTGCAGTTATTGTAAGCTTTGCTCTAAAATTATGTTTTTTAATACATAAACTAAATTTCACTTTAATCGTGTCTTTTTATTCTTATTTCTTTCATCCTTAAAAAGTGTGTGAACTTAAAAAATGCATGCAACATTCAATAATCATAATAAATCAATTAAGGGAAAAATTGGGGTCGTTTATGACCCCAAGGGTCTTGAGTGTAACCGAAATGGGAGGGACCTACGAGGGTTAAAAAAAATCATTACTGGGGGCCTCGGTGGCCTAAGGTAGTCTTCTATTCCTCATAAGCAAGAGGTCGTTGGTTCGAGTCCCGCCCTGCCCATGAATGTTATTTATACCTGTCTGTGCCGTAAATCTGTCCTATGCTTGTCAGGAGGCAAGGCGCATACGCAGTCCTCATGTATGTCGAAGCTGATGGCTTATGTATTAAAAAAAAATCATTACTTACATTTAAACGTTGAAATTACGTAATAAGGTTTTAAATTACGACATACACGTAAAAATCGCTTTGTGAGAAAATTTTGTTACTTCTTCGTTCCCCGCGGAATTGCATATTTTAAAGCTCGCTGTAATCTGGGACGTCATTTCCAAATTTTCCAGGGTTGGGGGGGGGGGGGGGGCAAAGGTTGCGTACATAAAAATTTGCCAAAAAGTGACAAAAACCACGCCTACTTATATGCCAATACATTGATTTCCCAAAGTCAGGGGGGGGGCAATTGACCCCCTCTGCCCCCCTAAATGACGGGCCTGAGTGTCAATAAGGTACCACCTTGCTGTAGAATGATAGCACCAATAGATTTTTTTTCTGACTTAGAATATCCAGATTTGTAAAACATCCAGAAAAATAATTTCATTGACCATCTTCATAAACTTAAAGAATAAAAGAGTAGATCGTAAATTTTAACTGTTTTGGTTTTCTTTAAACCACAGAGCGGAATTTCTTGTCTTCTCTTAAGGGCTCTACAAAGTTGGACCACCCATTTATGTAAAATAGGGGTAGGAGATGGAATCTTAACTGAATATGAATGTTTCAGATAGTTGAAAGTAATTTCCTCCATTTATTCTGACAATATTTTCAATAACATAACATAAAAGAACTGATTGCAGATCCACTTACATGCAAACACATTTATTTCCCAAACTCAGGGAGGGGGGGGGGGAATGACCATCTGACCCCCCTGAATGACGGTCCTGTCTGAGCCTAAGACTTTGTAATAAAAGGTGTTAGGTGAAAAAAAGTACACTAGATTTACAAATTGTATTGTTAATCAGGTCCGAAACTTTTAATTTTTAAAGGGAAGAAGGAAGGTAGCGAAGGATGTACTTATACACTCAGTGTGAATTGTACTATAAAACCGCAAAACACTAGCTGACTTATATGTAAATAAATACATTAATTTCCAAAGCCAGGGGGCAATCAACCCCTCCCCCTCTCAATATCCCTAAAGGACCGGTCTGTTATTAATATCAATAGATAATATATTTTAAATGCTTTAATAATGGTGCATTATTTTGCATAATTGAAAACACTTGAAATTTATTTTCATTTAGATGTTTCCTTGTCACATGGGTGCCGGCAAGCTTTTGAAAAAAAAAAATTCATAAAAAAAATAAATTGATATTTTTTTAGTATTATTTTTTTTAAATGATTTATACAAATATTAAATTAATTTTAATCAAAGGACCAACTACAGAAAATATGAAAGTCATTTTTGCGTCCATTGAGCTATGAAAAGGTTGCATTTTCACACCTTGTCTTTTAAAAAATAAAAGTTTATTAGTTAAACTGAAATAAAGAACAAAATAACTTTAAAGCCAAAAAATGTAATGAAAATATTAATCTTTCGTTTATGTACACATAAGGGCCAACTGCAAGGAGGTGCACTTCAAACCTTGGCTTTTAAAAATAAAATAAAATTACATAAAAAGTAAAATTAATTTATTGCATTTCTTAACATTTTCAAAGATCGCCATTAATTTCGAACAAATAAAGTTAAATTCATTTTGAGCTGAGGAAAAAGTTCAAAAAAATTGTACTCAGAGAAATAAAACCTCTGAATTAAATAATTTTAACTAAGATGGAAATGTATCTCAGAATTCTCCTTATTGAAAATAAATAAATGAATGAAAAACTGTATTAATAAATAAATAAAAGTAAATTACATGAAAAAATATTCTTTTAGTTCGGTTGCTGTCTATGCCTGATAAAATGGCTTTGCAATTTATCAAGAAAAAATTATTGTAATTGTTTCTTAATCAAACTATCTTAAAAAAAAAAAATAGTACCCTCAAGGTTGGAAAAAAATACAATCTTATAAACAAGAATTTTCTCGCATGATCCTACCAGTGACTAATGTTTCTTAAATCCTGCACGCTGACGCCTATAAAAGTGAATGAGAATGCATAATATCGAGTCTATAAAAATGAATGAGGAGTGTTTATTTGGACTCCGTGTTGACGATTATATTTTATTCAGATGCAAATTTTATTGCATCTGTTGAAGGAAACCATTTTCTATTTACGCTGCGAATCACTGTTGACAACTTGAAAGCTGGTTATTCATTGCCCTCCTTTCAGTTTTCTTCAACTTTTTCCATCGCAATATTTTTATAATGCCGTCTTGGCACAGTGACCCAGTCGGTGGAAAACCACTCAGATGACCTTGCTCGTGACACCAGACTAGCCTTTTACACGGTCAACGACATTGGCGATTTTTTATTATTTTTTTCACCGATCCATCCACTCAAAGTTCATAGAGTTCAAGCCATCCAACAGGCTCTCGCAATTACGGACTTTAATTTCTGTTGTCTTATTTGGCAACACTCGAAGATGAAGCCGAGAGAAAGAAGCGGATAAAAAATTTATCGAGGTTACTCAACTTTGAACTTTTCCCTCTTGTGTGTGTGTCTTCTGCCATCTCATCTCGCTTGTTTTCATTGCACTTTTCATTTCCCACAGAAAAGGATTTGTTGATGGTCTCTATTTGTAGCGCTTTTTTCATACTTAGCATTTGTCAGAATACTTTGTATGTTTTTATGGAAGTGTGCAGAAGAGATCATTGTTGAAACGAGGAAACTGAAATGAAGTGTTAGAGGCTGGGCTTTCTATTTGTTCAAAAGAGGAGTTGTGTTTAAGGATGAAAGTAAGACACTTATGGTTAAAGTTCTGGGACAATTTTCTATCAAATTAATAAGGGAAAGTGAAGGATTAATATCAGAACCTTCAAAAGAAGAGTTGTAAATTTAAGGATGAAATTAAGACTTATGGTTAAAGTTCTAACACAAATTTCTATCATAACAAGAACGGAAAGTGAAGAGACCTTTAAAAAAGGAGTTGTAAATTTAAGGATGAAATTAAGACACTTATGGTTAAACTTCTAGGAAAATGAAGGATCACTATCAGGACCTTCAAAAGAGGAGTTGTAAATTTAAGGATAAAATTAAGACATGGCTAAAGTTCTAATACAAATTTCTGTCGTAATAATAATGGAAAGTGAAGGATTAATATGAGGACCAATAATAATCGCTATGTGTTAATTGAAAATGCCTTTACATTTTTTTATCCATTTAAGGAGCATTGACCTCTGTCAAGGGCGGATCCAGAAATGTTCCAACGGAGGGGGCGATTGATTTTTTTTTCTTAGTTGCCCATTTTTATCGCCATGCACCCTTGTTAAAAACACATGTTAATTAAAAATATTTTGGTCTTCCATTTCGAAAAATTTCCAGAACCAATCCCGGAATCCCCACCCTTTCCTTAATATCATCAAAGATAAAAAAAAAAATTGCTTTTTTTGAACTTAAAAATCTAAAAACTGCCAGAGAAGTGTCCCTCAAGGGAGGGGCGATCGCCCCTCCCTTGTATCCGCCCTTGACCTCTGTACTGCTAGAATAATCCAGAAATACGTTGTTATAAACCCGGATGCAATGCAATGAAAATATTGTAACAAATTAAGGCCAAAAACTATGTCTCCGGTTCTATCATGTTAGGATACAAGAGCGATGAGGGGGATTGCCATTCCTTGAACTGAGATACAGAACCTTTGGCATACTTTTGATATTGAAGCCTCAAAAATGCAATTGTAGACTTTCAATGTAAAGAGAAAGGAGCTCTGTATCTGAGTGTTTCTGAATTGAAGCCTGAAATACGCAATTGCAGCCTGTCTTTTGTTACTTAAATTGAAACTTTTTACGGAGAGCTCGGTTTTTTTTTTTTTAGTTTTTGTTTTTGAAATAAAAGTTCCAAAAACCTAATTTTAGTGAAAGTTAGACAACGTTTGCAAGCCCGTCATTTCAAGTATTTCCATGTCGGATTAAGAAAAAAAGGGTATATTAAAGATAAATTACACCAAAAAACTGCAAAACCGATGCCCATTTATTACGGTTCGACCGATGCATCGGCGCCGATGCCGATGGTTGAAAAATTTGTCCATCTGCATCGGCAGTCGAGGCTAACTTGGAGAATGCTGGCCCCTCGTCCTCGAAAAACATCGAATATCGAATCATGGTCGATGGTTTTTGAAAAAAAAAAAAAAAGGGAAAAAAAATCTCTAAGTTTTCCTTTTTAGCCTACTTTCCCGTTAAAAATGAAAGAAAGACGAAAAAAGTATTAAAAGTAGCTTAATGCATCTAAAAAATATCGCCAAGTCCAAAAAATATCGCCAAGTTAAAAAAAAAAAAGGTAAAATGAATATCGAAAAATTAAAAATTTGAAAGTAGGGTATTGAGATGGGGAATTTGTGTGTCGGTCGGTCGGTCGGTCTGTCTGTCCCCCCCCCTAATAACTTTTGAATGAACATTCCGATTTGGACAAACTTTTTTTTGTTGGAAAGATCTCGGCGAGTACAGCTCATTCCCATATTTGATTTTTCGATTTGAACAATTTTTGGTTCAACTTTGAGCCGTTCAAAAAACCGGTCCCGCGATACTAACTTTTTAATGAACAGTCCGATTTGAACAAACTTTTTTTTGTTGGAAAGAACTTTTCAAGGGTACTTCATTCCCGTATTTACATTTCCGATTTGAACAATTTTTCGTTCAACATTGAACCGCTCAATCAAGCTGTCACTCCTAATATCTTTTGAGTGAACAGTCCGATTTAAATAAACTTTTTTTTGTTCGAAGGATCTCAGCAAGGATACTTCATTACCGTATTTAAATTTTCAATTTGAACACTTTTTCGTTCAACATTGAACCGTTCAAGCAACCTTTCCCCACCTAATAACTTTTGAGTGAACCGTCCGAATGGAATAAACTTTTTTTTGTTTGAAAGATCTCGGAGAGGCTTTCCCTACATTCCCATATTTCGCTTTTTGATTTGAACCATTTTTCGTTCAATATTGAACCGTTCAGAAAAAAAATTAACATTAGCGTCTACGGGGAATTTAAGTTGAATGTTGATCCTGAACTTAAAGTCGGATTTCCTTCAAACTAACTTTGTAAGAAAATGGTTTTGATAAATAATGTTTGTAACGTACTTTTCTGAGTAATCTTCTGTGAGGACTCTGATTCCGACTCCGACTCCGCAAACATGGCGGAAATGCAGGCTCAGAAAAAAAATTACTGACTGTGCAGACGATTTTTTGTTTATTTATTCATTTGTTTTATTTTATTTATTATTATTATTATTATTTTATTATTTTTTTTGGCAGACGATGTTTTTTTTTGTAACAAAAATTTTTCATTCACGAGAACATTTTATTCTTTATTTATATTTAACAACTGGCAACAGATTAAAAGTGAAATTCGAGACATTTTATTAACGGACGAGGTTTTTTTTTTTCTTTTTTTTTTTCTTTCTTTGATAAAATGTGTTTTAATGCTCTTTGTACTTTTATTTATTTATTTATTTATTTATTTTATTATTATTATTATTATTATTATCATTATTTTTGAAAACGATGGAGGATTTTTTCTACGGAGGAACTGTAACAGTTACACTCTTTAAAAGGTGCGACAAAACTTTATTTATTCGTTAATTACTTTTTACGTGTCTATTTCATCTGATGAAAGGGGTATATTTTGCTTTTCGAAATCAGCTCTAAGTGCTAAAAAGGTATGTTTGACATAATTTTAAGTCTCAGATAATCAAGAGAATAATGATCAGATGCGAGAATGCCGATGTCGATGTACGGGAAAGTAGGCTCGTTTAGTTCTTGACAGAACTTCTTGTTTATTTGTTATTTCATAATTAAATGTATGGAAACACAGAAATAAAGTGAGTTTGCCGTTCCACGGAAACAGCTCCGGAGGTACGAACCCCGTGCAACGTGGCCCCGTGCAACGTGTTAAAAAAAAGGTTGCACTAGGTACCTTTAAGGGTGTAACAGTGTAGCACCAGCGTTACCCCCTGAGGCAAGGGCGGATCCAGAAATTTTTCAAGGGAGGGGCGATTGAATTTTGTTACTTACTTTTTACTATGCATACTGGTTTGCAAATATCCATCCCAAAGGGCTTGGACTTCAAATCCAAAACATTTCCGGGGAGAGCCCCAAACCTTCTTCCTCAATTTCATTTAAACTCGTATAAAGTTGCATTTTTAGAACTTCAATATCGAAAAATTGCCGAGGAAGAGTCCCCAAGGGAGGGGCGATCGCCCCTGCCCTTAGGGGTGCCACATGACTTCATATGGCACCCTACAGGTGTCTTATGGTACCCCATGGGTGACCCACAGCATCCTAAGGAGCTAAATGGTACATTCAGGAGTGCCACAGGGAGTCAAGTGACACCCCTCAGGGGGTGCCACTTGTGCTACAACGTTACACCCTTAAAGGTACCTTGTGAAAACCTGTAGTTTTAACAGTGTAGAAGACTCTCCCTCAATCCGGCGCTGTTAACAACTGTCTGACGAAGGGATTGAGTTTAAAAAATTTTTACTTCAAAATTAAACTTCGAAACATGCCCACTTTTGGTGCCATTAAGGAAAGGATTAAGTTCAGGGACCGCTTCTCTTCCCATACCTTGCCTAGTCCCTATTTATTATTATTTTTTTTTAAATAAAAATGTCGTGGAAAAACTTCCTCTTAGTTTTTCGTTTCCATTATCATTTGACAGTTTTATTTTTCGGCAGTAATATTTGCTGTTTATATCCTTTATTTTTTTAAATGCAATAAATCTCTTGATAACATTTTTTTAACTTCCGTTTCTTATCTTTGCACTTTTAAATACTAGTATGTGCTTTATCATTACAGTAATTTAAATAGATTTCTAGAATATTTTGTGTGTGTACTCTTTTTCTCCTAAACAATCTTTCAAATCTACATTCCAGCTGATATTTAATAAGTTTTTCCATCGACCACCGGCAGTGGACCGGCCATTTGAAACAAAAAATAATCTACCATCAGCAGTCTTTGAGTCGAGCCAACTTTGTAGCGTCCAAATTTTGCTAACTATTATTTCGTAGATGTTACAAAAAAAGTAGCGTCGTGGGGTTCACGTTCACGGCCCACATCGTTTTTTTTTTTTTTTTTTTTTTTGTCATTTAAACCGAAAGCAGTAAAATATTGACTTAAAATATAATTTTCGGAGCAAAAACGTCTGTGAGGTAATTGCTTCAGCAGAGCACATTTCAGTGATCACATAAAAAAAACCCTGGTAATTTCCGGAATTTTTCCTTTTTTTATTCACAATTTAGAGAAACACTCCTGAAACACAGAAAAAGTAAACATACATTCATAGCGCCATCTAGCGTAAGGAAAATGAAAGAAAAACGTAGGCTCATTGGAGCAACATCTAGTATTGGTAATAAGTTCCATTTTTTTCGTCCAGATTTGCAGACTTCGAATTGCAGGGGGCCTACGTCATTGAAAGACCCGGACTCAAAAACGTTTACAAAACCTAATACGCAAATTTTAAATCTGAAAATATATTTGACGTGTTTTCGTTCAAAATTGTGGAAAAATAGGCAATAAACGAATAATACTTCAGAACATCAGTGAATGATAAATAATAGAAATAACTTTCATGGAGCAGAAAAAAAAAGGGATTTTTTTTTTTTACGAAAACAAAAGTTTTCCGTGTAGAAAGCTCTATAAGAGTCATCAAAGTTTGAAAATTTCGTAATAAAAAGTAAGACCGTTCTAACAATTTGGAGGATGAAAGCAAAATAATTAACATTGACTGCAGTCCAGGCTTTGTATCTCTACTCATATAAAATTATATGGAAATGTTTTTCTCAGTATGTATGTTAGATGAAAGTTGAATGGATTTCCAAAAGTATCCTTTATTCGGCAAATTTTGTCCGACGATTCGGAAAATTTGTGGACATAACTGCAGTTTTTAATTGCCCGAATATCCCTTTTCATTAGACGTATTTATGTGTGCATACTTGTATTTAACAATCGGCAAAATTTGGAGTCAGTATTTTTCAAATTAAAAATTTCTGCCCACCCAGAAATTTCAGTTCTGGGCGCCCACGGTCAGGAACTTTGACAAATAAATGGGAAATCTGAGGACGTTGCTGTTTTAAGGAAGAATTTTTAAGTGGATCAATAAAAAAAATTCTATTTTCTTCTTGTTTTGCAGAATTTTCACTCTTTTTTAAATAGTCTCTCCTGAGTTCAGAAAAAAAGTAAGTGTACTATCTTCTGGTGGTGCATTTACTTTAGAGTCTTTGAAACTTTGATTGCTTTGAGCTACTAAAACTTTTAAAAGTTTTCACTTTGAATTATTTACTTATTTTTTCACTTCATCGCAAAAAAATGAACTGTTGTTTTTACGGTAAAATACTGGCAGCCGAGGTTCCAATTTAAAACTGTAAAATGCGCAGTAATAAACTAAAACTAGCAATTTTAGTTTCTTACTATAAAGTTAGCAATTTAACAGTTTACTGTCGTAAAATTTAGCTGTATTATACTGTAAAAACAACAGTATAATAGCAGAGGTTCCAGTTTAAAACTGTAAAATGCGTGGTAATAAACTGTTAAATTAGCAGTTTTACCGTTTATTACTGTAAAATTAGCAAGTTTTGCAGTTTATTGCTATAAAATTAGCTGTATTATACTGTAAAAACAACATTCATTTTTTGCAGTGTTAGAACTATTTTTGCTCTCAAAATTATGATAGGTTATATTTCGGTAAGTTTTTTAGGAAAATAGTACAAACATGTCACTCTCATTTCAAGAAGCTGAAGAATCTCAGAACTGCTTTTGATTTTTTTATTTTTATTTATTTATTTTATTTTATTTATTTATTTATTTTTGTCGACTTCAAAGATTATATTCGAATTCCAAGAATGCAGAATTCTTTTGGTCATACCGCAATCATTAATTTTGTAAGCATGATGGTATGACATTAAATTCGTTTCAAATTTTGGATAAAAATCATTCACATACGTATATCCCATATAAGACCAATAAAAATATAACGGCTTAGTACAAAATCATACAAAGTCGAGCATTGAATTTCGAAGGCCGACTACTGAAGGCAATGAGTTGTCACTTCTGAAACAATTAATAGGATTACAATGAGGAAAGTATAGAAATTAGCAGCACATTGATTTCCCAAAGGCTGGGGTTGGAAGATCATGGACCCCCTGATCTCCCAAAATGCCCCTGCTCCTTTGAGGCATAACACAAATGTATTTTCTGTTCTCCTTAAGGCAAAAATTTATGCTTTTTCTCTTGAAATTTTATTTTGATTAATGTACAATTTCAAAGCTTGCAAAGATTTTTTCTTCTCCAATTCGGAGGAACATCAATGAAAGCAATGCTTAAAAATGAAATAAAGGAGTAAATTTGAAAAATAAATTTTAAAAAATCTCAGGGAGGTACACATTCCAGTAGCCCCAAATGAATTTTGTGCAGAATTATGTGACTCTAACTAGGGATGCAACGATAAGCAAATTCGCCGATTACCGATTACCGATTAATCGGCTGTTGATAATCGGCCGATTAATCGGCTGAGCCGATTAATGATAAGGATGATTGTTTTTCTATTTCCACTACTAATTTTACCATCACTGTTTTTTCTCTCTTCCAAGTTTAGAAATAGTAAATAATTTATTTCTGTGAGAAGATTTTTTTTTTCATTTTCCTAGTTTTCACAAAATATTTTCAATATTTTATCAAATTTCTTAGAGTTAATTTTCATATTATTGTCAATAATATTATTAACACATTGTTAGTTATGTTAATTGGGCATAAAAATTCAAAGAAAAGGGGGAAGGGAAGTCTGTGATAAGCACTCCAATTTAGGAGTACTTTTAATTCATATTTTTTAATAAGTAGTAGCAATTTAATTCAATATTTTTATTCTTTTAAAATTAGAAGTTATCTAAAAGCACTGTGCTAAGGAGAAAACTAACGCCACATGAAAAATTGTCTATGTATCTTAATTTAAATTAGGAGAATTAATTTAAAAAAAAACTTTAGGTTACCGGTGAGGATTATTGTTACTGTTAATAAAATTATTCATCATAGTTTCTTAGTGAAAGTAATCTTTAAAGAATAATATTTGAAAAATATTTTTCTCGCCGATTAATCGGCCCGATTTTGCCGATTATTAATAATCGGCAAAGTGGCCGCTTATGGCCGATTAATCGGTACTGCCGATTAATCGGTGCATCCCTAACTCTAACCCAGGGATAGCCAACCCGCGTCACGCGTGCCAGTATGGCAAGGTGGAGTTCTTAAAGTGGCACGTGAAGCCTTGGTGAAAAATTTCAAAAATTGAGAAAATAATTTATCACCAGGAATATTGTTAAACTTTACAAAAATCTGCTGGTATTCAAGAAAAGAGGAGTTAAGGAGGGGAAGCCTCGCAATTGTTACATTAGTGACTGGTAAATCAGACACTGGCTTTGTTGGCTAGTGAGATCTCCTGATCCCCCTTGTCGGTTTTTCCATAAAATTTTAACCCAAAGAAAAAGTCTTTGTGCATCCGTTTTCCCAGAGCTTCTTTCAGAATTTCCTGGGGAACTTTCGGCACACACTTAAGTACAGGAAAACTGAAGAGCTCCATTTACAAATCAAGTAGTAATAATGTATCACATAGGGTAGCAGGGAGTAGAACACCACATAGTTATTTGCCGTGTCTCCAGGAAGGCGAACGTAAAACATCTGTGGAAACTTGGACAATTACAGTTTCATTGGAAATTTGGTTCGTTAAAATGAAGTGATTACAAGGGGAATTCTAGGGTCAGAAGGGGATTATTACTACACAAATAATGATTTTGATTTAGATTTATCTCCTGTGTCAGGAACAGTAGCAGTATTTGTGCAGTTCTGCGTCGCTCACACAGTCACCTTGATTTCCATACTTATTTATCCTACTGACATCTAACACTTCAAAATGGTCTCCAAAAGAACGAATTGTGCTTTCAAACTCAGCTCCTCCCGGATTTGCTTTCACTGTTACCAGCAGCTCGACATATGGGACTGCTTTCTGTCCATAAACTACAGAATTCTCATCACCCGAATATTTGAGTTCGTCAAACTGAAGCATGGCGGTGGTAACTTTGCTCGCTCTAACGTCTAAGACTTTGTCAACACTCAAAAAGGCGCACAAATTTCGATGGGGATGCGTCAGATTGTTTACTTTTTCTAAAAGTGCGTCTGCAGCTCTGATGGACAACGTATTATTAGAAGACATCTCGCGATAATCATGACAGACACACCAATGTGGCAAGATGTAGGCACTTTCACAGTTCCTTTCCACGGGAATTTCTCTGAAAAGGCTATTCCCATATGGTGTAGAACTGAAACTTAATTTTCCAGAAATAATACGATGAATATCCACTAATGTTTCGTACAAATCGAAAGGTGTCGTCAAGCGTTTTTGATTAATTGCTAAATTCTTGGCTATTTCTGGGTAAGTTTTCAAAAACCAAGGAGGTAAAGAGAGGAACAAAAAAGGCATTCTTTCTTCAATCTTACCGATATATGTTTTTCGTATCCCACCAAATCTAATTCCATGGTCACTCATAAAAATCAGCATACTTGTATTAAGGAGTCCCATTTCATTAATATCCCGAAGTAGTTCAAATGAGGGTTTATCCGCTAACCCAGCTTTATTCAATTTACCATGGGTTAATCTAGCTGCCCATGTAAAAGCAAAGAAGGGTCTGTCTTTCATTATGGACAGGAAACTTCTCAAATAGTCAAAGAGAGCACGAATTTCAGGTTTAGCCTGGAAGCAATCAGTTGAGCTTTTTTTCCACCAAGGACTATCTTCTATTGCCAGGGTAAATGGCCGGAAGAAATAATCTGTCGGAGGGAACTGGAACCCATTTTTTATGTAATTATATGTCGCCATAACTGGTGCATCTTCAGCTAAAAGTGTTCTGTAGCCAAGAGAGGAAAAATTCTTCCATATGAAGTCCAAATCATCGAAGTATCTACCATCATTGTAAGACGTATTGTAATAGTGACTTATGAAATGTCCGGTCAACATTGGAGTCAAATTGGGAAACGTATTGTCCGCCACTTTCATGTGCCCATGAAATTCAAACGCGGAAAGGTTCTTGCGAAGATATTCAGCTGTTAGCTTAAAATGTCTTTCAAAATTCAGTTTCGATATGGAATCAATGCCTACCACGATGATGTTTAATTTATTGATGATATTCTGTTTTGTCCAGTTTTCTTCACATCTCTTTTCCACATCGTCTTTTAAAGGTGTAGCAGCCAAGAAATCTTCGTATATAACTTTACCACTAACTTTACAGACTACGTTCACGAATTCTGAAGGCAAGGACCTCTCCAAATTTTCAACTCCACCTTCATTCGCCATATCCGACTTTATTATTCAGCCTCTTGAAGTTAGAGTTTTTGGGATTTCTTAGTGATTATGGTTTATAAAACACATGATATACTTTTGTTCTTAAAAGCTTTTTTAAACCTTATCTTTTAACAGAATAACTTTATTGTTAACCACAATCTAAAGTATTTTTTTTCCTTTACAGGGAATGTTACCCCGATTTTCTGCGTAATATTCAATTATTGTTGGATCAAAGGGGTCGTACTTTAGGCACTTTACAGCCTTCAGTGAGCAAAACGTAATTGCTTTCAATGAATTCCTTGTGTGGTTTTTCTAAGTTTTGCAAAAAGAAACTGGGAAAATTACTAGATGCATAGTATAAGATTGAATACATGGTCAATATGACAAATGTTAAAAAAAATGATAGTCTGACTAATTTCATTATATCTTTGATATTTCGTAACTTTCTCAACTTTAAGATGAAAATGATGCATGTGAAATATTATAAGTATTTTTGTTGAATGTATTTGAATTGCAACTATCGCTTTCACAAAAGATGCATTTTTCTAAACAGGACATTTGCTTCATATATGCCGTCGAAACCCCTTTCTTTCACTGATTACGGTAATCTGGAAATAAATTAGAAAAAAATATATTAAGTTCTAAACAATGTATATTATTTTTGCATAAAGTTATTACAACTAATTATTGAACTTTAATAAATATGGAAATATTCCAAGATAGGATTAAAATATATATATATTGTTTTATTTTACCGACTTTTACTATTCCGAAAACTAAACACTTTCCCAACAAGCTACGGAATTTCCTGAAAAGAAAAAAAGAACGAAAAAAAAAAAAATGATATAGTTTAGGGATATAGCAGGGTTTTAAGCTAGGATGAGGCAAAAGGGTCCCCTGCATAGGGAATCTGGGCTCTAGTGAGTCCGAACTAATTTAATTGAAAAATAGAAATGATGAAATATAATCATAGTTGATTGAAAATAAGTTTTGGGCCGAATTACTTAGGTATACAGGGCTTAGTTTATCTTTAAAAAAAAGTGATAGAACCCTGTAGTGTTAAAAATGCATGTTAAAGCGTAAATAGTTTGACTTAGTCTAACATGAAAGGAATCAATACAAATTTGAGAAGAAGTGCAGGAGCTGAGCAGTTGTGAGCTCCCATACAATTCAAACCCTGCATAAATGAGTATAAAATATTTTTAAACATTTCTATTGTTGTATAACTGAAAAAAAAAATAACGAGATACGGGCAGCACAGATGCCTAGAGAGATGAGGAATTTGTGAAGTAGGAGAATGTGGGGCAAAGATGAAATAGCGGGCAAGTGAAATAGTGAAATATTTTCAGTTTGCAGTGCAAGAAGCTGTCTAGCGGTATTTTAACTGAGTTCTTAAGCATACAGTTTGATTAAACCACAAGTTCTGGTAGGTACGGGGAATCCTGGAGTGTGAAGTATTATACTGAAACATACAGTTGGTTCAAGGGCGGATCCAGAAATGTTCCAAGGGAAGGACGATTTTTTTTCTACTTGCCTCCTTTTTTTTTACCACATGTACTAGTTAACACATGTTTATACCAAATGTTTCGGGGTCTTCAATTTCGAAAAAATTCCATATCAGAGCCCCCGAATCCCAACCACTTCTTCTAGTGTCGTCGAAGACCATCTAAAATTGCCTTTTTTGAACTTCAAAGTCGAAAAACTGCTGGAGAAGAGTCCCTCAAGGGAGGGGCGATCGCCCCTCCCTTGTATCCGCCCTTGAGTTGGCTATACAATCAATGACGAGAGAAAAATCGTAAATTTAGCAAAACTTCAAAGATATGTTAAAAGAAAGCACTTACACATAAATTTGAACAATTGAAAATAAATTAAATCAAGTGTACTTTCCTTTAATTATTTTTCTTTTCATAACCGTCTCGGCATTACGAGAATGACGCGCATACAAACAACGCCGCCGAGACCCCCAGGAAGATGTGTTATAATATTAATTTAAAATAAAACTGTACCCTCCAAATTGTAAAACGCTTGTCAAAAAAAAAAGTAAAACACAGTAAGAAATAAATCTTTTATGGACCCCACACTACTTCCTTTTACGTGTAAATTTCTTAGTAGTTGCCTTAAGTGTTAAAAAAAGAATTTGGGTTCAACTTGGCGCTATTGGCGATAGTTTGGCGAAAAAATTCACTGAATGATATTAAAATCAGCAATATTTAGAAAATTAACCATTGTAAAATATTTTTTGCATTGTTTCGTGGCAGATTAGGGGAGTAAATAGTTATAAATTGTTCACCTTGCTCACTCCAAGCACTTTTTTTAACACTTAAGGCACTAAGAAATTTACACGTAAAAGGGAAGTTAGTGTGGGGTTCATGACCAGAGTTTTTTTTTTCGTGATCACAATACTTCCCTTTACTGACGTAAAAAGAAGTAAAAAGAGGTGTAAAACGACACCCCTTGGGAACATTCGAATGCAACCACAAGGGAGGTGCCACAACTAGACCATCCTCAGAGCCTACATACCAAGCTAGAGAAGCTTCTACGGCATATAGTTTTTGAGTTATGCGACACACATACGCATATACATACGCACATACATCCGCACATACGTACATACAGACGTCAGATATTCTCCTTTTATTATATACTTATTCAAGCTCCTACCCCCTGCACTCTCATCTTTTATTTCTTACATAAAGAGTTCACCATTCAACTCTATAAAGATTAAACTTGGCGTGTATTTTATATAAACGCTCTAAAGTCCCAGTGGAGTTCCCACCTGGGGCGATCGCCCCCAAAGGCGATTTTGGCTCCTCAAAGGAGGCGATAAACTCCTTAGGGGCGATAGTGGGGCGATCGAGCGTATTTAGAAGAGAAAACAGTAGGAAACAAAAGTTAGCTAAAATTGTAATAGAACATGTACGATAACCGGTTGTTCAGTAGTATCCTACAATTAATCACAAGTAAAGAAACAAAGAAATTGAGAAGCTCAGAACTTCCCCTTGCTACCTCGGATGAGCATAATGAAAATATTTTGTCATTCATTGTCATTTTCCGAATTTCAATTTCAATTTAATTCCATTCAAATTTTTCTAGTTTCGATGATTTTAATTCCCCAGATTCAGTGGAGAAAAGAAAATAATTTCTTGAAAAATGACTTCTGTTTTCTTAAAATTACTAGAACTGCGTGCTGATTAATTATGACTGCGTTGCACGGGCTTTAATGTAGTGAAGGCAGTTTGAGAAAACTACTCGCCACCAAGGCGGCTCGCCTTTAAAGTAGCGAGGAAAGTTTCAACAAACTACTCGCCACCAAGGCGGCTCGCCTTTAAAGTAGCGAGGAAAGTTTCAATAAACTACTCGCCGCCAAGGCGGCTCGCCTTTAAAGTACCAAGGAAAAGTTTAACAAACTACTCCCCGCTTAAGCAGCTCGCTAAAAACCTTTCCTGCATCAAAGAATCAATCAAATTATTTGCACATGCTTCCTCAAAAATAAAGACGATGTCAAGTAGTGCATACTTAGCACTCTCCCTAAATAACAAATAAGATTCCTTATCAAAAACAATTATTTCCAAACCGCTTTCTTACTGTAAAATTAATTGCAAAATTCTAAACGAAAAAGTTCTTTTAATATTTGGATCGCAGCCAAAAAAGTTCCTTCTAAAAACAGCAATTGCAATTTTATTTAAAAACACATTTTCAAAATAGTACCAGAGAAAAAATATGTCATTAATAATTAGAATAAAAACAATTGTTAGAACTTTGTTATAACACGTATTCAAAATGACAATGGAAAAAAATAACACTCGTTCATTTTAAAAAGTTCAATTTAGTTAACGTTTTAATTTAAAATCGCAACGGAAAGAAATAAATATCTTGGAATTTTAAATAGTTCAATAATTTAGTTAACGTTTTAATTTAAAATCGCAACGGAAAGAAATAAATATCTTGGAATTTTAAATAGTTCAATAATTTAATTAACGTTTTGATTCAAAATGGCAACGGTAAGAAATAAAAGTCTTGGAATTTTAAATAGTTCAACTATTTAATTAACGCTTTAATTTAAAATGGCTACGGAAAGAAATAAAAGTCTTGGAATTTCAAATAGTTCAATAATTTAATTAACGTTTTAATTCAAAATGGCAACGGTAAGAAATAAAAGTCTTGGAATTTAAAATAGTGTAATAATTTAATTAACGCTTTAATTTAAAACGGCGACTGAAAGAAATAAATCTCTTGTAATTTTAAATAGTTCAATAATTTAATTAACGTTTTAATTCAAAATGGCAACGGTAAGAAATAAAAGTCTTGGAATTTTAAATAGTTCAACAATTAATTAACGTTTTAATTCAAAATGGCAACGGTAAGAAATAACAGTCTTGGAATTTTAAATAGTTCAACAATTAATTAACGTTTTAATTCAAAATGGCAACGGTAAGAAATAAATGTCCTGGAATTTTAAATAGTTCAATAATTTAATTAACGCTTTAATTTAAAATGGCAACGGTAAGAAATAAAATTTTGGAATTTAAAATAGTGCAATAATTTAATTAACGCTTTAATTTAAAATGGCAACTGAAAGAAATAAATGTCTTGGAATTTTAAAAGTGCAAAGAATTTAATTAACGTTTTAATTAATATCTCAGCTATTTAACGTCGTACAATTACGCGGTTGGTCTTATTGTCTTCCTTAGAAAATTTCGAATCGAATGGTATTATGTTTGATTCTTTACGCTCAGCGGTTTTTGAGGAGTTCAAGCTTCAGACGGAATTTTAAATAGTTCAATAATTTAATTAACGCTTTAATTTAAAATGGCAACGGAAAAAAATAAATGTCTTGGAATTTTAAAAGTGCAAAGAATTTAATTAACGTTTTAATTAATATCTCAGCTAATTAACGTCGCACAATTACGCAGTTGGTCTTATTGTCTTCCTTAGAAAATTTCGAATCGAATGGTATTATGTTTGATTCTCTAAGCTCAGCGGTTTTTGAGGAGTTCAAGCTTCAGACAGACAGACAGACAGACAGACAGACAGACGTTGACAGATTTTAATAGTAGTAATGTCGATGATCTTAGTTAAATGTTACCCTTCATGAAAGTAAAATAAATTGAAGGTAATTTATTTATTTATTAATATTTTCAGTTTAAAAGTTATTGGTTATAATTGCTTCATTGCGTACATTTCACTTCAAATCAGAGAAATTGCACTACTTATATTTTTAACCGACTTCAACAAAGGAGGAGGTTATACAATTCGTCGGAGAAATTTTTTTTTCTCGGTATGTTACAAGATTACTCGAAGATGCCTGGATCGATTTCAAAAATTCTTTTTTTGTTAGAAAGGTCTTTCTTTCCGATTGGTCCCATCCTCTCGTGGTCCGGGTTCGATAACGGGAACCTGCAGAAATCTATCGAAAAAGAAATTGGGATCACAGTAATCGTAATAATGACCATTTTGAACGCCAGGCTTCTCTGGATTGCATAATGAAATTCATTTCTATGGTCTTTTTGAAAATTTTAAACCGAGTATCTTTCTATGTCCTGCTTTTTTCTCCTTAACTCCAACGAACTGAAAGTCGTACCAGGTACTAATTGATTCGTAATATTTCAGGTTTTATTAGTCTTAATTTACATAAGTTTTGATAAAGGAATTCTGAAGAAAGTGAGGAAAATCTCCAAATTTTTGCTCAAATTTAAAGCGATTTGTCCTAAATGATTAAATATGAAATACATTGTTACAAAACGTGATTGATATGAAACAGTTATTATAATGATAATGAAAATTTTGAATGAAGGCTTAACTGAAGCAAACATGAAACTCATTAGCGTGCCACGTACGTAATACGTCGTAAAATTTTATGAACCGCCAGCATCTAGTGTTGTTTTGAAATATAAATTAGTTGAAAAGCCGTTAATATTTAGCCTTTGATTAAACTAGTACACAAATAAATACCAGAGAATAACAAGGATTATTTTTTAGTGTCAATCGTTTAAAATTTTAGACGGGTTGATACTTTCTTTCTTTTTTTCCTTACATAGTTTATTTTATGAAGCATTTGCTTAAGCAAATTAGGTGAAGTTTTGTAATGGAAACATTACCTTATTTCATGTGTACATTTACACTAAAAAGAATAAAATAATGGAAAAAAAAATTGAACCGACTTCGGAACTTCACTCGGCAAGTGCTCTAAAAAGTAAAAAATAATTTTATTCTTTGAACACCATCGACACTACATTTAAACATAAGTTTTGAAGTCGGTGCAAAAACTATAGGTGAAATGATGTTTAACTACATTTTGCCAACATTTTTCAGAGAAAAAACCATTGAAAATTAAGAGCTGAATATTTGTACCATTACATAAATATGTGGTTGTCAATGTAGTGTATGCGAATGCGATTAAAGAACCTGGATTCATTGCAATTTATATATATAGTTAAATTATAGTTTCGTATGATTCTATATAGTGTTTTTGCACCGACTTCAAAACTTATGTTTAAATGTAGTGTCGATGGTGTTCAAAGAATAAAATTATTTTTTACTTTTTAGAGCACTTGCCGAGTGAAGTTCCGAAGTCGGTTCAATTTTTTTTTTCCAAAAATATTTTATTAATAATATCAATGTTCACTTGCGCCAATTTATGGTTTTTTCGAGGAAGAAAGGGAGGGGGGGGGCGATAGATGTCAGTCAGCGTCTTGAAGGGGGCGATGAGCTCAAAACGGTTGGGAAACACTGCTCTAAGTTGTCGATAAATCACGTTCAGGGGGGGGAGGGGGAGGGTGTAGAAATCTGGACGCACGAAATTTCCATCAAAATGAAAATCACTCACCTAGCGAGAAAATCTCTTTTGCTCCGACTATCAAGCACTGACTGCACATGAGAACAGGCAAAGCTTAGAGTACCGTTTACTACCCGCTACGCGATTATGCAGACACATCTCATTTCTTTCAATAACACATTAGAATCTGAGCTCTTGCTTGCACAGGTGGACCACAAGATGACTTAGAAATAAAGTGGAGAAAAAAAAACGGTAACTGGGTATCGATACGACAAATTTTCATGATGTGCCAAAAAAATATTAAACAAATAAATAATATCATTCCGGCTTTGCCGAGCCAACCAACATTCGTTATTGAAATGGAAAAGAACAATTCCAAGAACAATGTCTGGTTGCCCAGTATGAAAATCTCTTGCAGTAACTCTAAAATGTACCTGCAGATGAGCGTGTAAGATGTTCACGTTCCAGGCGTTATTGCTCCTCCCCCCGACACGTCAGAACCGTGAATTTTTGTAATCAGTATTCTGACGCTTTTTTCTTCCGAGTAGAAGATAGACGAGTGAATAAATTTTCTAACAGGAGACAGTGGCAGACTAGTGGGTCATTTGAATTCATGTTTACAAAGACGGATTTCAAAAGTTAAATATGCAGAAACGACGTAACTTCCAAATTATTTTGAAAATTTTGTTTGTATAACGCTTCTTTCCAGATCTAAGGTAAAACCAGTATTACAGCCTGCACGAGTAGTACATTGGCCGCCATTTATATACATCACGTTTGTTCTAAACAGTTTTGATTTAATAAAGCGGCTAATTCAATACAGCGGCTGCTAAGTCAATAAGGTTTAAAAATGCTCTGTTTTTGGCGATTTGATTCATTAAAGCGTCTGATTCAATTAGCCACTGATTCAATTAACCGGCTCCCACTGAGTAGAAAAAATAAATTAGCATGAGAAACAAACACGAAAACAACAGCTAAGAATAAGCTGAAAGGCAAGGATTGCAAATTAAAGCACCATTTTAAATTTTTGTATATTGTTCTTGTTGATACATTTCTTCTTTAGGTCGTTTTAAGAGAGTTCAATCTCATTTTTGAGAACTCAGCGAATTGTTTATTGCTGAGGATGTGCCTTTTATTTTTGAGCCCAGAGTCTCTACACTGCAAAAACTAAGTCGTTGTTTTTACAATATAATACTGGCAGCAGAGGCTCCAGTTTAAAACTGCAGAAGCACAGTAATCTATATACATAAATGACTACTTTTTGTATGCATGTCCGGGGTAATCTTCCAAACTACTGAACCAATTTTAACCATTTTTTCACCGTAGATAGCTACAGTAACAGGGAGCAGGATAAGCTATAATTTATTTCTAAAAAGCATAGTTTAAAAAAGTTATTATGAAAAATAGTAAATTTCATGTAATTTCCCCATTAAATGATTAAATTTTCAACCCATTGCTGCAAACTTTGGTTGCCTCGCAACAACACTATTAATAGTAATCATGGTGAAAATTTTGAACCAAGGCTTCTCTGGAGTAAGTATGAAATTTATTGCTTTCTTAGGATTTTTATATTCATCTATGCCAATAATCGCTAACGGGATAAATAAAAAGGGAATTGATTTTGGCAATAGTTATAAAATAGAAAGTGTTTTCATGAATAATAATAACACGTTTAAAAAACTATAACCCGACTACAAAAAAAAAAGCACTGAAAGGTAAGAAACAAGGTAGGTGCTATTTAATATCATCGACTTATTAAATAAAACAAGACGTTTGATATCTTAGCTATACCTGTTTATTTAGTTCTACGACTTGAACCCTCTGCAAGTTCCACATTAACAACATAATTCAATTCAAATGCTGTAGTCGTGCGTTGTCAACTACAGAAAAACAATTTGATAGAATAACATTATAACCTAATTTACCATTCTTGTATATCAAAAAATCAAACTAATATGTTTGCTTGTGTATCAAGTTTAAATGCTTGCTTTCTGTAGTTGACAACGCACGACTACAGCATTTGAATTGAATTATGTTGTTAATGTGGAACTTGCAGAGGGTTCAAGTCGTAGAACTAAATAAACAGGTATAGCTAAGATATCAAACGTCTTGTTTTATTTAATAAGACGATGATATTAAATAGCACCTACCTTGTTTCTTACCTTTCAGTGCTTTTTTTTTTTTTTTTTTTTTTGTAGTCGGGTTATAGTTTTTTAAACTTGTTATTATTTCTGACTGTTTAGAGCTTTTTTGTAGTCGGGTTACAGGTTTTTAAAACTTTTTTATTTTACTCCACTGTATATTAACAAATGAATATACATTACAAAATTAAATGTACATAACAAACTAGCTGTCGTGGCCGTCACGAAACTTTCTTCTATATCTATCTTATGAATTCCGGTTACAAAATAAAATACGTACTCGCCCGAGTAATTGGAGACAGTTACAATTTCCCAATTATCGTAATAACCCTGCAAATTCAGAATCAACGAGCGAAATTGGAAATCATTGCAAAAGCCTTGTTTAGATAAATTGCAAACATTTTATTTGTTAGTAAAAAGAAATTGGCAACAGTTAAAAATTTCAAATCATTGAAAGTTTTCAGCTGTTTTGATAATTAAATAGCGTGAAAGCGATTTTTTAATGAATTAATTTTTCGCATTGTTGACTAAGCGCAAAGATCACCCCATCCTCCCCCTGAGGAGATTGGCGACAAAATTTAATCGATGCTTGCTTCCATATTGAGTTAGTGTTATTCCAAATTTCATTCAAATCGCAGCAATATTTCCCGAGATACAGTAGGTGCAATGACAAAATAAGCACTTTTGATTGCTCCACCCCCCTTGGAGATATTGACAAACAAATTGAATCAGCACCTGTACTCAGTAGGGTCTACCTATGGACCAATTTTCGTTTGATTCCGCCGGTTACTTCCTGAGATATAGCAATCACCCCCGCGCAGAACACGTGCGATTGCTCCACCCCCCTTGGAGATATTGACAAACAAATTGAATCAGCACCTGTACTCAGTAGGGTCTACCTATGGACCAATTTTCGTTTGATTCCGCCGGTCACTTCCTGAGATATAGCACTCACTCCCGCGCAGAACACGTGCGATTGCTCCACCCCCCTTGGAGGAATTCGCTAAACAAAGTCAGGTGCACCAGTTCACATGGTGGTACATATGTGCAAAAATTTTTGTTCGATTTCATGCAGTAGTTTTTGCTCTAGCGCGGCCACAAAAACTGGTCACACACATACAGACTCACACACACACAGACACACACACACACACAGACAGACATTTTCCAAAAATGGTCGAAATGGACTCAGCGCACCTCAAAACGTGCAAATCCGTCAAAATTCGACATTCGAAAATTTTCACGAAACCAATACTTTCTTCTATATATTAGATATAGAAGAAAGTAAAAAGGATGAAAAGTTATTTGGGTAATTTTTATTGAGCAGTGTCAAAACTTCTCAGCCTTTCCAATTCCATCAAAGACGCTGAATCATGAGGGTTGCTTAAAAGTTTTTGTGGGTCCAGATCGCTTATAAATAAACCCTCCAATGTCCTTACCCTAATTAATGCGACGTAAACTTGGCCATTTGTAAAAATTCGTCTTCCAACGTCAATTACTGCCTCATTCAAAGTGCAACCTTAATGTAATTAGAACTTGAGTTATAATTGATTTTAACCAATTTCATGCTAAAATCTAAGTCAGCCTTAAACTGGAAATTCATTGTTGATTGCGACTTTTGTTTGAACTAAAACACACTTAGATACGAAAATATCGGTTAAAAATCGGTGCTTGTCTAGGAATAATCGATCTTTCCTCTTGTTAAATTCTAGTAAAAAGTAGCCTATGATACTCAAGACTCGAAAACGAATCGATTGGCACCTCATTCATTAAAATCGAATGAATAGTTTAGGAGCTTCGGTGGAACATCCTTAACCACAAACATAGCCAGACTGCTAATAAAAACATAACCCTTCCTTTAGGCTTTGCCGTAGTCGGGTAAAAATTTCTACCAATGTAGTCACAAGAATATAGAAACTAATAATGGGACTTATTTAACGTGCAATATTTGGACATGGTTCACTCCAGTGCGATTGATACTGTAAATATATATTTATTTTCATATACCACGCTTATAATATTTCCTATTTACCTAAACATTATTTGTAGCTTGCATTTGTATTTAGGGTGTGTAATACAATTTTTTTAGTTTATCCATAACATAGCCATTGTTTACAGAGGTAGCCATAATGTTTATAGATAAGCACTTTAATGCTGAAAAATTTATGAATGAGTTTCACTAAAACACCCTACACCCAGCAGAAATCCGGGCAGTAAGCTATAAAACTAGCTATTTTAAAGTTTATTACTGTAAATCTAGCAATTTTTCAGATTATTACTGGAAAATTTGCAATATTATCATAAAATCAGCTGTATTAAACTGTAAAAACAACAGTGTAATACTGAGAGCAGAGGTTCCAGTTTAAAACTGTAAAATGCACAGTAATAAACTGTGAAAGTAGCAATTTTACAGTTTATTTCTGTAAACTAGCAGTTTTACAGCCTACTACTGTATAAGTAGCAATTTTATAGTTTATTACTGTAAGATTAGTTGTATTATACTGTAAAAACAACATTTATTTCTTACAGTGTACGAGCATCACTGTGGCGTCCATCCGCGCCCATGTGGTGGCGCCCATGTCCTGACCACACACACGCCACCGCCCGGAAGGAAGGGCATATCCGTGAAAGTTTGCTGTGTGATGGTTCATGTTTTTGTTTAAAAAATAAAGAAGAAATAAAAAAGGATATTTAAAATTGGAGGGAAAAAACGTCTCCGACATTTTTAGACTAATTGGCGAGCACCTTAAGAAACGTTTTCAAAATGCATTTCATTTCTCAGATTATAAAAATACTTCCAAAAGATTTAAAAAAATAATATTAATGTATAAAGATGTAATTTTATCAGTTCGACTGATAGAACTTA
Organism: Uloborus plumipes; assembly: GCA_038373865.1. Lineage (NCBI taxonomy): Eukaryota > Metazoa > Arthropoda > Arachnida > Araneae > Uloboridae > Uloborus > Uloborus plumipes. Next base: position 41,500 of record JAXGGA010004667.1, on the reverse strand, counting down.
ATATTTAACGAAAATAAATATAATCTTCACAGCGAAACAAATGGCATGAATAAGGAAAACGAAAAGAAATTTAAGTAAAATGTAATAGCTGCTTACCTATAAAAAGTTCCAGTGCCTCTCTTGACATATTTTTCTTTCCAAGGAACTGCACAGCTGTTATGTAAGATCTTGCACTTGTTATTTTGCATTAGAAATTCATCTTAATCAAAGCTGGGCAAACATGTTTCCTCAGAAATCAATATGAAAATCTTCGTCTGCTACGTAAGCCACGGGTCACATGATTTGATTTGTAAGCCGTGAAAGAGTACACTGCACTAAATGAACTGCTGTTTTTACAGTACAATACCGGCAGCCGAGCTGCCAATTAAAAACTGTTTAACGCACAGTAATAAGCTGCAAAACTAGCAATTTTACACTTGATTACAGTAAAGTGAAAAATTTTAGTTTATTACCGTAAAATTTAGTTGTATTATACTGTAAAACCAACAGTATCGTACAAGCAGAAGTTCCAGTTTAAAACTGCAAAATGCACGGTAATAAACTGTTAAATTAGCAATTTTACAGTTTATTACTGTAAAATTAGTAATTTTACAGTTTCGTACTATAAAATTAGCAATTTTTACAGTTTACTACTATAAAAGTAGCTGCAGTCTACTGTAAAAACATCATTCATTTTTTACAGTGTAACCATTGCTCGGTCTACTCTTACATATTACTAGAGTATTACATACTCTTACATTAGTCTTACGTGTTACCCAGTAGCGCACATAGACTTAAGTGCACCCCCTGCAAGAAGTGTAAGCTGTATAAGTGTGCCCCCACCCCTCGTAAACCATTTTTTTTTAAATCCCGTAGAACTCATAGTACTATTTGTCTGAATTGTGTGCCTCAAAACTCGTGCGCCCCCTTCCCCCCTCAGCGGGGAATGCGGGGGCGCTATGTACGCCATTGGTGTTATCTATAAAGTAGTACGAAAAAATTTCAAAACTAAAGGGCTAAAATACATACATATTAATGATTTGGGAGAATTGTCATTTAATTCTCGCAAAACACTATACATTTTATGGTTAAAAAATATATAAAAGCACTCTTCTATGCAAAAGGGGACATTGTTGTAACACTTATCAACTCCATTCATCAAATACGTGTGTAAAGTTTTGAAGCTACAAACATACGGACGGCTGTCTTTCTATATGAGTTTTTTAGAATGAAAACCCATTAAGTCAAGTCCTCAAAATCCATGGTTCCGATGGCGGAACTATGACTTTAAAAAGGTTGGACTTAACAAACGCACTTTATACTGTCTGTCTATGTATTGCGCACCTGGGCAGTCACGATCACTTCCATTTGAAAAAGGGGTGATAGGATAAGGAGACGTACTTGCCGGTGCTTTCGCTTCTTACTTCTTGTTGAATGTTACTTCGCATTTCCCCCCTATTTTGAGAAAATCCGGAGACCTCAGGCATGCGCAAATGCGAGGAAGGTTTTTCGATAAAAGATTAGACAGTATTCACTTTCTGTTGAGATTTAGTGGTTTTTGATCTGTTGTTCTATTGCCTTCAAGCCATTGGTAAGAGAGATTTTAAACTTTATGTTTTGTAAATAAAATTATTTCTCATTAAAACATTGACTATACGGGTTCTGATTATAAATGACTCACAAGTAAGACGAGCTTAGTCTCTGAATTTCATATTGCTCTTTGACAACAAGTTAAGTATTTACTTTAGTACCCGCTTAAAAATGGAATAAAGTACATATGGGTCATTTGTCAACTATAATTATTTTTAATTAAACGTTGTAATTGCTTACTATTTTAGGGAAAATAAGCACAAAGATACTCTTCTCTAGAAAAGGTACGTTGTGTAAAAATTTTAAACAAACCCATCGAGAATTTCTCAAGTTTTGAGGAAACACACATGTGGACTCTGCATTTTTATACATAATACAACGGCTGTATACATAAAATATAGATTGCACTCTTGTGTTGTGGCAGCAGTGATACACATAGTTAAAAAGTCATCTCTTTCTTCTCTACTGCCAATTTTTTTCACACACTCAAAGCCGAAATAGATATTTTTTAAATATGCCAAGTGCCGAATATTGGCGCATATGTGGAAGTCTTGTGTTTCACGAAGGTCTGTTTGCGAAGCGTGAAAGTCAAACAAAATTTTATACATGCAGAATAAACAAGAAGTTCTGTCAAGAACTAAACGAGCCTACTTTCCCGTACATCGACATCGGCATTAGCATCTGATCAATATTCTCTTGATTATCTGAAACTAAAAATTATGTCAAACATATCTTTATAGCACTTAAAGCTGATTTCTGAAAGCAAAATATACCCCTCTCATCAGATAAAATAAACACGTAAAAAGTAAATAAACGAGTCAATAAAGTTTTGTCGCACCTTTTAAAGAATGTAACTGTTATAGTTCTTCCGTAGAAAAATTCCACAATCGTTTTCAAAAGAAAAAAAAAATAAATAAAATAAAAGTACAAAGAACTTCAAAACACATTTTATCAAAGAAAGAAAAAAAAGTCGTTCGTTAATAAAATGTCTTGAATTTCATTTTTAATCCGTTGCCAGTTGTTAAATATAAATAATGAATAAAATGCTCTCGTGAATGAAAAATTTTTGTTGACAAAAAAAAATCGTCTGATAAAAAAAAATAATAATAATAAATTAAACAAAACAAATAAATAAATAAACAAAAAATCGTCTGCCCAGTCAGTCATTTTTTCTGAGCCTGCATTTCCGCCATGTTTGCGGAGTCGGAGTCGGAATCAGAGTCCTCACAGAAGATTATTCAGAAAAGTACTTTACAATACATTATTTATCAAAACCATTTTCTTACAAAGTTAGTTTGAAGGAAATCCGCCTTGAAGTTCAGAATCAACATTCAATTTAAATTTCTCCGTAGGCGCTCATGTTAAAATTTTTTCTGAACGGTTCATCATTGAACGAAAAATGGTTCAAATTGAAAAGTGAAATATAGGAATGAGCCTCTCCGAGATCTTTCGAACAAAAAAAAGTTTATTCAATTCGGACGGTTCACTTAAAAGTTATTAGGTGGGGAAAGGTTGTTTGAACGGTTCAATGTTGAACGAAAAAAATGTTCAAATTGAAAATTTAAATACGGTAATGAAGCATCCTTGCCGAGATCTTTTGAACAAAAAAAAGTTTGTTTAAATCGGACGGTTCACTCAAAAGTTATTAGGGGTGAGAGCTTGTTTGAACGGTTCAATGTTGAACGAAAAATTGTTCAAATCGAAAATGTAGATACGGGAATGAAGTATCCTTGAAAAGATCTTTCGAACAAAAAAAAGTTTGTTCAAATCGGACTGTTCATTCAAAAGTTAGTATCGCGGGACCGGTTGTTTGAACGGCTCAAAGTTGAACCAAAAATTGTTCAAATCAAAAAATCAAATATGGGAATGAGCTGTACTCGCCGAGATCTTTCCAACAAAAAAAAGTTCGTCCAAATCGGAATGTTCATTCAAAAGTTATTAGGGGGGGGGGACAGACAGACCGACAGACCGACCGACCGACCGACAGACCGACACACAAATTCCCCATCTCAATACCCTACTTTCAAATTTTTAATTTTTCGATATTTATTTCATTTTTTTGTTTCTTTTTGACTTTTTTTTACTTGGCGATATATTTTTTACTTGGCGATATTTTTTGGACTTGGCGATATTTTTTAGATGCATTAAGCCAATTTTAATGCTTTTTTGGTCTCTTTTATTTTTAACGGGAAAGTAGGCTAAAAAGGCAAGTCATTCTATCTGAACTTTTTGGGTAAAATGACAGACTGATCCACTTATTATAACATCATTATAGCAGACACTTCAAATGCACAAAAACTTTCTAGGATGCTCTATTGTGTGATAAGAAGTTTTTACTTTGATCCTCAATAAGCGAAGCTTATCATTAAAAAAATGCGTGAAGTATGAAAATTTTCTTCATGAAAAACGTCATTTTAAGCCAGGTTCTTTTAAATTTGTTGGCGCATCAGGGACGTCATTTCAAGTTTTTCCAGGGGGGGGGGGGGCAAAAGGTAAAAACACAATACAATTTCACCAGAAAACAACAAAAACCACGACCACTTATATGTAAATACATTGATTTTTCAAAGTCAAAGGGGGGGGGGCAAATGACCACCCTGCCCCCCTAAATGACGGGCCTGTGGCGCATTCAACAATTCCAATTGGAGTAATAGGGCAGAAAGGTTAAATTATTTCAGAACTAAGGTACTGTAACCTCTCGTTATATCGCGTTTAAAGGAGATAATAGAAAATCGCGATGTAACCGAGGTCATAAAACGTAGCGATTTCATTAACGTACGAATAAATGAAGGACATGTGCACCTACGAAAAGATAAATTTATCATCATATTCGGACGATTTTTTTTAACATAAAGAAATGAAAATTAGCAACAATTGTTCTTATAAAGTAAAAAAACAAAATAAAATAAATATTTATCTTATTTTATCTTGGAATATGAATAAAATTTTTCAACTTTAACTTTTGTTGTATTGGAATACATGCTCGGTTTGTTCATTGATTAGAAAAAGAAAATACAGAGAAAATATATATTCTCGGATGTGCCAAGTGTAGAAAATTTTTTTTTAAATATTTATCATTTTTTGGGGACAAAGGAGAAGCGCTATATATCCGAATGAGCGATATAACGAGGTGCGATGTAACGAGAGGTTACTGTATTTCAATTTGAATTACCTATAAGTAAAAGGGTGCAAGTATCAAAATTAAAAATTTGGAATTTAATTTAATATGGTAGAAGAAAATTACATCTGTTTTTGAGGCAGAAAATGGTAACAGGTGTCCTTACAGGCGTTGCTGTACAACATGATTTGGGAAAACTTGTTGAAAATCTCCCTACTGTAGGTAGGGAGTTTGAACGTTAGGGTGCATCAAAAAAAGAAAAAAAAATCTTTTTAAATATCAAATTTCCAGTATTGCGGAAAAGTTTCCTTATGTCATTGTTAGTATGTGTGCAAAATTTTATTGATCTGAGTTAATATCTTCAGTTGCCTCTGATTCCGTTCATCATATAAATTGAAAAATAACAAATTTTACTATGTAATGAAAGGCCCCAGAGGCAACTGAAGGTATTAACTCAAATCAATAAAATTTTGCCCACACAGCTGACAATAAGCTAAGGTAACTTTTCCGTACTATTGACAATTTGATATTAATAAAAACTTGTTTTCGATTGACTCTATTGAACATTGCGCGTTTTATACTCAAAACTTTTATTTCGTCAAATTACATCCTATTCTTTAATTTTATCAAGAACAGTAGCAATATTTGCGCAATTCCGAGTCATTCACACAGTCACCTTGCTTTCCATACATATTTATCCGACTGACATCTAACACTTCGAAATAGTCTCTAAAAGAACGAATAGTGCTTTCAAACTCAGCACCACCCGGGTTTGCTTTCACCGTTACTAGCAGCTCAACGTATGGGTCGGCTTTCTCTCCATAAACAATAGAGTTCTCGTCACCTGAATATTTTAGTTCGTCGAACTTCAGCATCGCGGTGGTAGGTTGACTTGCTCTAACGTCTAAGACTTTGTCAACACTTAGAAAGGCACACACATTCCTATATGAAAGAGTCAGATTGTTCACTTTTTCTAAAAGTGCGTCTGCAGCCCGGATGGACAACGTGTCATCAGAAGACATCTTGCGATAATTATGGCAAACGCACCAGTGTGGTAAGATGTAGGCACTTTTGCAATTTCTTTCCACGGGAATTTCTCCGAATAGGCTTTTTCCATATGGTGTAGAACTGTAATCTAAGTTTCTAGAAATAATTTGATACACATCCACTAAAGTTTCGTGCACATCGAATGGTGTCGTCAGGCGATTTTGGTTAATTTTCAAATATTTTGCTATTTCTGGATAAGTTTTTAAAAACCAAGGCGGAAAAGAAAGAAACAAAAAAGGCATTCTTTCTTCAATTTTACCGATGTATGTTTTTCGTATGTCACCAAACCTAATTCCATGGTCACTCATAAAAATTAACATACTTGTATTAAGGAGTCCCATTTCATTGATATCCCGAAGTAGTTCAAAAGATGGTTTATCAGCTAACCCAGCTTTATTCAATTTTCCATGGGTTAATCTAGCTGCCCATGTAAAAGCAAAGAATGGTCTTTCTTTCATCGTAGACAGAAAACTTCTCAAATAATCAAAGAGAACTTGAATTTCAGGTTTTGCCTGGAAGCAATCCACTAGACTGTCATCAAACCATGGAATGTCTTCTATCGCAAGAGCAAATGGTCTGAAGAAGTAATCTGTTGGAGGAAATTGGAATCCATTTTTTGCGTAATTATATGTCGCCATTAGTGGTGCATCTTCAGCTAAGAGTGTTCTGTAGCCGAGAGATGAAAAATTCTTCCATATGAAGTCCAAATCATCGAAGTATCTACCCTTGTTGGAAGATGTATAATAGTGGTTTACGAAATGTCCTGTCAACATTGGAGTCAAATTGGGAAACGTATTGTCTGCTACTTTCATATAGCCATGAAATTCAAAGGTGGAAAGATTCTTGCGAAGAAATTCAGCTGTTAGCTTAAAATGTCTTTCAAAGTTCAGTTTCGATATGGAATCAATGCCTATAACGATGATGTTTAATTTATTTGTGATGTTTTGCTGTAACCATTTTTCCTCACATCTTTTTTCCACATCTGCTTTTAAAGGTGTAGCAGCCAAGAAATCTTCGTATATAACTTTACCACGAACTTTACAAACTACGTTCACAAATTCTGAAGGTAAGTGCTCTCCAATTTTCAATTCACTTTCAGCGCCGTATCCGACTTTATTATCAGCTCTTGAAGTAGAGTTCTTGGGATTCCTTATTATTGGTTTATAAACGCATGATAAATTTTGGTTCTTAAAATCTTTTTCAAATTTATCGCTTAATAGAATAACTTTATTGTCGACGACCTCTAAATATTTTTTACCTTTACAGGGAATGTTACCACTTATTTCGGAGTAATATTCAACTACTGTTTGATCAAAGGGATCGTACTTTGGCACTTTACATCCTTCAGTTAACAAAACATAATTGCTTTCAATTAATTCTCTAAGCGGTATATTCAAATTTTGCACAAACGAATTGTGGAAGACGCTTGATGCGTAATATAAAACTGAATATGTAATGAATATGACAAGTGTTAGAAAAAATGATAGTTTGACTATTTTCATTATACTTGCAACAGTCTGCTATTTTTTAAAAAGTTTAACATGAAAGGGAGACATAAATGTTTCTGTAAAATGCATTTGAGTTAAAGCTATTGCTTTCACAAAAGATGCCTTTCCTTGAGCGGGACATTTGCTTCATAAATATTTTTGGAACCTCTTTTTCATTGCCACTGGTAACCTGAAAATAAAATACATAAATATTAGGAGGCTCAAAATTTTAGAATTTATGTAGGGTGAGTTCTGGTAAGTGCGTCCACGGGGTAAGTGCGTCCACTGGGAATTATATGAACACTGTCTTGAAATGTCTTCTGCAACACATCGACTATGCTAGGTAACTGTCTAATGATAATTTCAATAGGTAGAATTCAGGCCTGGATTCAATAGACGAAACACAATCAGGGATAACTTAAATGTCTTCAAAAAAACTCTTAAGTAAAGATTGAGAAGGTTTTGTTTCAGTTTCTCTTGTAGTCATACCAAGCAATTAAAGTCAAGAAATGCAAGTTGTTTCTTATAAGTAATAGCTACTAATAACATACATGGGGTATTTTGATCAAATACTCTAACTAAAATTTGTTTATATGACGGTACGCACTTTCCCTTTCTTTAAAGTAAGGTGGGGGTAAGTGCGTACCATTATGATGGGGCAAGTGCGTACCACTTTTATGAGGCATATGCGTACTATTATTCGGAGCAAGTGCGTACCATTATGATGAGGCAAGTGTGTACCATTATTACGTGGAAAATCCGACTCTCGTAATTCACCTTTAATTTTGCTTATAACTCCTTTATAAACCGATTATAAATCCGACGTCATTTCCATCAAGTATTTATATTAACATTGAATGCGGTATAAGATTTCAATTTTATTCATTACCTCTGAACCATATTGGCTTTTAGATATCAGTTAGTAAATTTTTCGTTGAAAATAACGATCATGAGCTATACTTAATTTAAACCAGAATGACAAATGAAGCAATGAAATTAAGTGAAACACTAAATAAGGAACCTACTGATTCAAAAAACGAAGGTGAAGTAATGAATAAATTATATTTAAGAAAATTAAAGAACACCTTGTGAAAAACTATTTGAATGTACAAGAAAAAAAGTACAAGTATCACATCATGATCAATTATTCTCTTTTTTTTGCTCTTTATTTTGTGTTTTTTCTTACTGCTGCTGATTCTAATAAGAAAAATATTTTAAAACCGTATTTATTCAAAAAAAAAAAAAACGAATTGTTTACTCAGGTCACCTAACGATTTACCATACAAATAGAATTAAAGAAAATCACAGGGGTACGCACTTACAACAAAGCTATTGGATGCACAGTTCTCATCTTACATTTAAGAAGGGGTAAGTGCGAACCCTGGCTTAAACACAGACTGATTAATGTATTTAACCAAAATAAACTGTGTAGACTATGAGTGATTATTACTAAATGAAAACAACTTACATTTGCTTACTTGGTCTTATTAAAAGGACAGAGGAAGAATCACAGACACAACTCTCTCAATCTTCAAATCACAGTTGTTCGCAAGACACGTGGAATATCACTGATTGCGTTTTATACATGCAAGCAAGTGCTGATCTCTAGTATTAGGAATTATCCCAAGGCAACTACCTAACATATTTAATATGTGCCAGAAGTTTTTTACTGCTCATATTCACATAATTTAAGGTGGACGCACTTACCCCGCTAGGTAGGGAAAGTGCGTACCTTAGAATAGGTGTCATAAACCAGGTCACAAAACCTACGCTTATGATTTATTTGACATATTATATGGTTGAAAATCTTAGTAAAGGATCTGGAAAGAAAACTAAAAAAAAATTTTGAGTGTACAAGATTTTTCAACAGAGCAGCATCCCTGAGAACATGAACTTTGCAAAAAAGGGTACGCACTTACCAGAACTCACCCTAATTGATAAATTCTGCGGGTAGTTGTCTGGCATTTAAAAATTAAAATAGTAAATATTTTGTAATATTCAAAGCAAAATATCAGCTATTAAAATGATCTTTTCACTTGGACTATCGTATTTTTTAAGCTGAATTCAATGGTACAATTGAATTTCCGTAATACATTTCGGATCATTTTTAAAAAATTGCTCAAAGCATGGTAACTGACGGACATGCTACTTTCTAAAATGTCAGTCAGTTACCATGCTTTTAACAAATTTTTAAAAATCATCCAAAATGTATGCCGAAAATTTAGGTATACCATTAAATTCAGCTTGAAAGATACAATAGTTCAAGAGAAAAGATCGTTTACACAACGTACATTTTGCTTTGAATGTTACAAAATACTTAGTATTTTGGTTTTAAAATGTCAGTCAGCCAATGTTACTCGTGGAATTGCTCAATTATAAATAATTAATAAGTAAGTAATCATGATTTTTAGAAATACTATAAGACAGAAGTAAAATTCGTTTTATTCCATTATATTTAACGACAAATAATATTCCAACATCTAACATTAAACGTTCCCAACAAACACCTTATACTCTTGCCAAAAGAGACCGAAAATACTTGTTGTGCAACCATTAAGTATTACGCCAATGTACTAATTTCCCCGCCATTTTAGGGACGAATAAAAGTACATATGCATGAGGAGTATGGCTCCAGGATCTTAGAGCTGTTGGGTGCGTCACAGTAGCGTGTAAAAGTAATTTATTTCGGGAATGTTCGAGTCTCATATTATCATATATTAGGAAAATTTCCTAATGTTTGAAAGTCCTTATTCACAACGAATGATTTAAATTTTACTTTGGGAAGGGACTGGGTACCTAGGTACACCTTTCAATACGCCCTTGGTGCGTCTTCAAAGAATCTCGTCCTCAAAAACATTTTGACGAGAGATGAATTTAATGAGTGTGCTTGTCATCAAGGGTGGATTTTGCTCCAGGAGCATCAAAGCACCTCCTTCTCAAAAATATGTGATAAGGGGCGAACACTGAACATTTTTTAGTTATTAAGGTCATAATAGATTGTACTTTTCGACAAGTGTTGATTCTGCTCTGGGTGCATCAAAGAATCTTCCTCAAAAAAAGCTTGATGAGGGGTAAACACGAAGCCTCTTTTAGGCAGGAATTCAAGTGAAACACGGACGATCGCAACTCACTAATGCAATCGCAAATTCCCAAATTTGGATTCAAGTGAAACGTTACAATCGCCACAAGATGCGATTCTAATGTAATTCAACTTCCAGTTAGCGATTACAATTTTGGTCCATTGCGATCGCCTCGAAGCGATTACAATGGTGTTTCACTTGAATTCGGCCTTTAGTTTCTAAAGTCAAGACGCATTGTACTTTTCGATGTATGTGGATTCTACTACTAGTACATCGAAGAATCTCTTTCGCAAAATCCGTTGATGCGGGGAGAACTCGTAACGCTTTTAAATGTTGAAGTTCAATATCTTTTAATTTTTAAAGGTCAAGACGTATTGCACTTTTTGACAAATGTGGATTCAACCCCCAGGTGCAAGCTACATTGAACTTCAATTGACTCAGGATCTATCGGCTTTTAAATAAACAGGAAAATATATCTGCGTCCATGAGAAAATTTAGATTCTTTCAATCGTAGATATCTTAGATCTTTTGCACAAAATATAGTTAACAACTCAGCTTTAAGAGCAAAAACATTTCTAAAAATATAAGTGCTTTTATTAAAATCCCGACTTTTTCGATGTTTCTCTTTATTCACTAGTTTAGCCTTTTCGAAAATAAAATGAACAATTACATTAAATCTAATATTTTGAAGAAAACCAAGCAGTATAACTTCCGTGCTTACTTAGCCACATTGAATTCTACAAGCAAAGAGCAAGTTTAAACCAATTGATTTTTTCTCTGATAGTTAACTTGAACTTCTGAAAGTCCACTCCGTTAAAATTATATTACTGATTTTTTTTAATTTTTTTTTAATTTGTCTTTCCTTGACATTGCTGGCAAAATAATAGTTTATAGTCATTATTTCATTCCATGCTTCCTCTATAATTGAAACAGAACTATTTTTTAAAGACTTATTTGTCTACTCTATTATACGAAGTGGTCAACATATTGAAAAATCCTTCATAAATTATTTATGACCAAACCAATAAAACTTTTTGCTGCATAATTTCATGAAGAATCAATAAAGCATAATATTAATAGATGGACATCATTGAAAATGATAGACGAAATTCAAAACTGTTGGATAATTTGTATATTATTTCGTGAGATTGACCCATTACCAAGATGATATTTTCTTTGTCAAGAAACTTACTTCGACTTCAATTTCTGCGGGAATAATAAATTTTGTTTTTGCTTATAAAGTCCATAAAATAATGATATTATGAAGTTGAGTTTAATCATTTTTCGAAAGTAGTACTTTTTTATTTTGGAAGGAGTCGTGTAGTTTTATAGAAGTTTGAGGTCCCACAGAAAGCGGGGACAGCTTATTTAGCTCATACGCAAATCCAGCATTGGTCCTTCGCATTATTTTTCAAAGGTGCTTGCTTCGTGTCATGGGTAAGTTACCCATCGTGATCTAAAAGCTAATACACAATGACTATTGTTGATTATAGATGAACTGAGCTAAGTGATACAATTTGTTTCACCTGAATTTTGGGAGCTCCTTCCTGGCCCCTATATCGTTAGCGCCCTTCATAGTTGCGATTTAAGCGATATTTTAAACCCGGAATTGCCTGTAGGTACTTGCCATTAGAGAACCTTTAGGTCAGTCTTAGAATGTCAAGCAAACGAATACATTAACAGAACAGATACTCTGCATTCAAGGGCGCCCCAATGGGAGGTCACTTTGACCTCCCAAAACTTTCTTTGTTCAACAAAAATTGTCTGACCGTTCGGCAACTTTGGACACACAATTGCAGTATTGCAATTTTGTAGTGCCCGTATGGCCCTTTTCATTAAGGGCTTGTGCGTGCCAATTTTTTAACATTCGATGAAATTTGGGGTCAGTGGCGTAGATAGGTTTGAGGACAAAACACACCCCGAAACGTTGATCCAAAAAAAATTAACTAAGAAAAAAAACCCTGAAACTTTCTTTCCTAAAACGAAAATGGCTTGCAATCGTGTTTTACAGACTGAGTGGAGGGCACAGGCAGATCATTTAGCGGGGTCAGTGGAATCAATTGCCCCCAGTGGCGCATCTAGGGGTTGGCAGGAGTGGCTCTTGCCACGGGCGCAGCAGCAAGGGGGCGCGGCATTTTGACCGATTAAAGTTTTTTTTTTTTTTTTGGTTTAGTCAAAACAGACTAAAAAATGAAAATTTAAGGCACCCCAAGCAGCGCAAACTGCGCCCTAGCGCTACAAGGCAAACTATACAAAATGTGCAACTTTGCTTCAGTAGATTTCGGTTGGATACACTGATGTTAGCTTTAATCCATCTATTAGGATAGAATTTAGTTATATGGGGTCTTTAGTCTGCATAATAGGCTGATCTGAAATAGGCCTTTTTCTTCCACTAACAAGTGATAGGAACAAATCTTTTCTCTCCGCTTCTTTCCAGCCGGTTTTTTTTTTTCACGATATCACTTCAACTTATCAATTACATAATATACTTCGGAAATAACGTTCTAGAATTTTAAAAATCGACGAGCTTTTGTTGAAAGCATTTCGGATACAGATTTTTGGAATGCAATTTTATGATGACAGAAAATAACTCCTCAGTTGGTAACAATTTTTCTGTGGCGAAAACTAGCGAAAGAATAATATGTATTTCTCAAAAAGGGTAGGGGGAGGTTTCTAAAAACGACTATTGCAATTCTCGATATTTTAAAAATTTGTTCCAAGAGCGTTCATTAAATCAAGATTCCAAAAATGAGTAGTACAGCGGCGCGCGATTTTTAACGAGTAACGTTTTAAAACGCTGTTTGTGCTTCGATGGCTCAGTATAGAAGGTTATTAGAAGGTTTAAATAAAAAAAAATGATAAATAAATCCTATTTTTAGTGAGTTTCGATTTTGTATTTTGGAAAATTTTCTATGTTATACGTACTTTAATGGAGTGCTCTCACTTCTAAACTATATATAGCACTACTTTGTTCTTAATACTCATTACCGTTTTAGTATTATTGGGAGGGCTTGAGCTCGATTCGTAATCACGGCAGTGTAATATGTTTTGTGCTCTTTCTATTGTTAAATAGTTATTGTTTCTAAATAAAAATAGTTATTGTTTCTCATGTATTACTGAACAAGGAAACGCCAAGTGAATGTTGACGGAAGATGCGTATACTCTACGCTACTTCAGGGGGCGAGCCACTTTTTTAAAACGGTATACAAATGAACGTACTAATCAGTTTTTTTTATCATTCTCAGTTCGAGCACCGTCGTTGTGGTACCCACCAATACCTTCCCTATTGTTGAGTCCATGTTTGAAACGCTGTATTTAAAATTAAAAGAAAAAAAAAATCACGAAAATACATTTGGTACTTTCTTAAAGCCAGGGAGGGAACAGTTACCTCTCTTAACTCTTTTCGTGGTTTATTTTAGTATTAAATAACGGCGGGTCTCTGGAATGCCCCGCTCAAATGCTTAAAATGAAAAGTGTTTATTTATAAAAAATAATCGGAGGTCTAAAATAGCGAACTTTTTTTTGCCTGTATGCAAGGAGTCGTATTTATAAAGATAATTTCAGATTAATTATGCTTTTTATATTTTCTCAGCTTTCTTAATTACAATAGAATTAATGCGTTGATTTTTATTTAAAATGCATAAATTATGTTTATTGTATACATTCTTCTAGTGTTTTAAAACATATTCTAGTTAAAATGAAAGCTGTTGTGGAAAAAGAAAATACTGTGTTCAACAACGAATTGCAACAATTATTTGCTTTTTGAATTACTGTCGTCCCCGCTTAATCGGGTAACGTATAAACGAATACCCCACTAAAACGAATAAAAAATCCTGGAACCGATGCCATAGACGCAATGTTAAAAATCCCCTCTTAAACAAATACCCAGCTTAATTGAACAATATTTCTTGGAACCGACAGTATTCGTTTAAGCGGGACCGACAGTATATGAAATGATGGGGAAAGGTAGGAACGCCCTGAACTGAAATTGTCGGAAAGAAAAAAATTCTCAAATTGAACAACAAACTTGTAAAAAATAAAACTTGAATTTTACCCAATTATACGAACAAGCAGTCATATCATGCACACATAAAATGAGAGGGAACACTGAGCGTCGTTAAAAATGCTGAAAGAAAGAAAAAAGAAAAAAAAAAGGGTTGCAACATTGTCTGCAAATTTTTCGAATAAATAAATAAAAAAAATTTCAGTAAGGAAATTTTGGGAGGTCACAATGACCTCCCATCAAAGCGAGCCATAGGGGGGCGCAATTTTTCAAGTTCGCCACAGGTGCTGGGCCCCATAGCTGCGCTACTGATTCCCCCCCCCCCCTCCGGATTTTAGAAATCAATATTTACTTATAGGTAAGCGTAGTTTTTGCTGTTTTCTGATAAAATTTATAGGATTTATACCTTTTGACTCCCTGGAGAAAGTAAAATGGCGGGCCTGGGAGAGCACTGAACCACCCAAAACAGTCGAGAATGGAATATCTAAAGCTACGCTTTAGAGAAATTTCCGAGGTAAAGTCCCCTTCTCCCCTTCTTCCGTTTCCGAAGTAACAGTCTTCCGTTTCAAACTACAGTAAAGTCGTAACTACAAATCACAACCTCCTTCTAAACCAAAAGCTGGATCTCTACTCCCCCCCCCCTCTTCTGCTTCAAAAATCAGGACTGAGTTGGATTACAGTTTTTCTGAATTAAGAATTTCTTCATGTGTTGTTGCACTTTAAAACGTGTCCGGTTTTTGGAAATTTTCAAGTTTTGGAAGTCCGGGTTTTCAATTTCGTACGATATTCGTTCGTGTACAATGTAAAAAACATAAGATACAGCCAACCCTTATTTTACGTCATGAACACTCTGAATACGTAACCCCCTCCGAAACCATCGACTACATACGCCACTGTTTGAGGCTCTATTTGGCAAGTTGATAATTTCCGCCTCCTAAAAATTTCAGTTCGGTGTGCCCTATCTGCACTAAACATATAAAAAGGTATTTTATAGGTGAAATAATTGCACTTGCATTTTCCGCATTTTATACAAACTTCATTCTGCATATTCATACGCATATCTCTTTCTAAATTACGCTTGCCGCAGGTTGTAAAAGAAAAAAACCTTTTGGGGAACGTAATGCCATCAGAAAGATTGCTCAACGTTATTGATTGGAAAACAAGCAAAAGAAAATACCGAGAATAGCACATCATGGAAGCAATATAACACACGTCGAAACAATGCATCTTGAATCAATAACTTCCATTAGGATTATTACTAACCCAACAGTGGATATTATTTGGGAAAGATTTCTTTACACTATTTCTTTTATCACACAGCCTTTTGCAAAACTTATGAGAAATAAATTTGATAAATTTGTAAAATCGAATTAAGTAGCGGCCAAATTACACGCGGAGAAAAAAAATCTTCACTGAAAAAAATGAATGTTGTTTTTAAGGTATTATATTACTAATTTTACAGTAACAAACTGTATAGCTGTAAATTTTACAGTAATAAACTGTAAAATTACTAGTTTGCAGTAATTAACTAAAATTTCTAGTTTTACAGTTTATTACTGTGCATTTTACAGTTTTAAACTGGAACCTCCGCTGTCAGTATTACACTGTTGTTTTTACAGTATAATACAGCCAATTTTATGGTAATAAACTGTAAAATTGATAATTTTACAGTAATAAACAGTAAAATTGCTAGTTTTACAGTAATAAGCTGTAAAATAGCAAGTTTTGCAGTTTATTACTGCGCTTTTATAGTTTGATTTCCTCTGCTTTCAGTATTATACTGTAAAAACAACAAATTATTTTTTGCAGTGAAGAGACAAAATTTCCGTTAGAATGAAAATGAAACTTACCTTAGAGAAAAATTTTCGCTCGGAACTTAGAAGCAGTGTGCACCTAATCAACATTGTTATTGAAATGAAAAAGAACAATGTCTGGTCTCCTGTTATCAAAACCTTTTGTGATAACCCAAAAATAAGCCCTTTTTTCTCTCTGAAAGTTCGGATGACGTATTTGGTTCAAAGTAAGGAAGAACAAAATAAAAGCGAAAAATCGTTAGCCATTATCATTTTTTTTTTCATCGACCGATTTTCCTCTTTCGATGAAATAGTCTTGTATTGGGGCACATATTGAATGGGAAAAGTATGTATTAATTTCGTTGATCCACAGCCAGCTTTGAGGATGAATTATTTTCGAGAGGTGTAGGCATAACTCAAAATCAAGACTTTGCAGGATATTTGTAGCCCCTTCTAAAACTGCACTTTACATTTGTTTTCATAATATGTTCTATCATAGTTAATTATTCATTAAGGCTGCGGAAAAGTAGGCATTTTATCCTACGTTTTACTTTTTAATGAAGTTAAAATGCTTCATCTAATATCTTTAAACGAGCAATTCTTGTATATATATATATTTATTTATTTATTTTTCGGATCTCGAAAACGGCTCTAACGATTTCGATAAAAGTTTGTATTTAGATAGAGTTTTGGTTTCTGAGTTCATCTACGTCGGCGTTTTTTCTGTAAAAACGCGAGTTTTCACAAAAAACCCGTTTTTTTTTGTGCCTTCATTGAAAGTTTGAGAAGCTTTTATTTCGCCATTTTCTTTATGATTACTTTCATTGTTACTGTTTCTTAGCAACCACGTGTAATTATAACAATGGATTTCATATTTAATCACATCAGCGCGAGTTTAAATTTTATGGTATTTGGCAACGTTAAATTTTTATTCTTGTTGAAACGTTAAGGCAGGGCTTCACTAGATAAGTGTCTTATACAGGCTGTTTCATTTATTCAAAAGCCATGGAATAAAAGCAGTGATGATTGTCCACCGACATGTTGAATTTTATGGTAACTTACATTATCCACCTTGTTGTTTTGGACGAGATATCTCGTCTATTTAACATGTATTCCTGGGACTGCCCAACCGCAGGGTGGTTAAATAAAAATCAGATTACTTTTTACTTTTCAAGTACGATTTCAAAATTAAGTATAAAAGTGTGATAGTTCGTTTTAAAATACTTTTTTTCCTCCTCAAGAGTGTTTAGTAAGATATTTCAGGTAAAAAATCAATAAATATGAAATTCAATTTTCTTAAAATATTAAGTTTCGAAATAAAATTACATCTATCTAATATATTTAGACGAGCAATTTCGGTATATATATATTTCGGATCTCGAAAACGGCTCTAACGATTTTGATAAAATTTTGTCTTTAGATAAAGTTTTGGTTTTTGAGTTCATCTACATCTGCGTTTTTTATGTAAAAACGCGGTTTTTTGTGCCTTCATTAAAAGTTTGACGAGCTTTCTTTCGCTATTTTCTTTATGATTACTCTTATTGTTACTGTTCACAGCAACCACGTTTTACTATAACAATGGATTTCATATTTAATCACATCAGCGTAAATTTAAATTTTTATGGTATTTTTCAAATGAGTTTTGGCAACACGTTAGAATTATTATTGCTTTTGAAATTTAAAGAAGATCAATCAAAATAAAGTTAGAATTGGGTGTGGGCCGTGGTAGTCCGATCGGTAAGTCGTCGGACTCGTAACCGGAGGGTCCCGGGCCGATCATATAGAGGAAGCCCAGCCGATAAAAGATCCACCGTCTTCATTAATGATGGCTGAGGGAGGGACGTTAAAAATGTTCGTGGTCATAAAATCCTCCAAGTGAAACAATACCTCTGGGGGATGCTGGGCCAAGGGTTTGCTCGGCCCTAGGGCCTGGTTCAAAAATGAACAAAGCGCTCTTCAGGGCCCCATCCCGGTTAAACCACGAGTTGTGGTATGTACGGGGGGAACCTTGAAGTGTGAAGTAAAATGAAAGTCAAAACCAACTGGAACAAAATGCGTACTGGAGAACAGGGACTATGCATTAGGGTGAGTCGAAAAAATCGATTTTTTTATTTCGAAATCGCACTTCCTCTCAAAAGTTGTGGTTTAGTATCCACAACTTGGGAAAAATAAGAAAAAAATTCTAAGTTGCCGTCTTCGGTTCGCGCATGAGTCTCAAAGTTGGAAAAAATATGTTAAAAATGGAAATTTTCAAAAGGAAAAAAGAAAAAAAAATTGTAACTTTTTATAATGCAACTGACATAAGCTGTAAATATTTTGTGCATTTTTAATCTAAAAAAATATTTTATAGCTTTTACATACGATCATTAGTTTGCACATCAGCCTTAAATTGGGCTAAAATCGCCTACAATGTCAAATTTCGAAAATATCGATTTTTTTTATTTCGAAATCGCATTACCTCTCAAAAGTTGTGGTTTGGTATCCAAAATTTGGGAAAAATAAATAAAAAATCTAAGTTGACTTCTTCGGTTCGCGCATGAGGCTCAAAGTTGGAAAATATATGCTAAAAATGGAAATTTTCAAAAAATAATTAGGAAAAAAAAGTAATTGTTTTCTATTGAATCTGCTTTAAATTGTTAGTAGATAACATAATTTGAACCGAAAAAGTATACATATAACTTTTAGAAGATACATTCTGTTTGTGCATAAGGCTCAAAAATGAAAAAAAAAAAAGTCATAAACTGAACCAGAACGCACTATGTCGGCGCTGTGCTGGTATATTTTTGTTCTACAGCCGACTTTTCTAGACATTACACATATTCTAGGAGACAGTTCAAAGTCCCTGCAGTCTGCATTCCCTTTGGTTGTCACTTAGTCAGCTAGACCCGCCAAACAAACAGCATCTTTAATTAGCAACTGAAAGTGAATCAAAAAGTGCAGCGTGTTTATAGCTTTGGGTGAGTTTTTTTTTTTTTTTTTTTTTTTGTAACTTTATAGCATATTTTTATGCTCAAGTTTTGTTATACTGTTCTCCGTTCTCCGAATAATAAATAATGTAACCCCGGAAAACTTCTAAACGTTTAATTATTTGTCCGTTTTTTGGTGTACCGAAAGGGTTAAGTCAAAGTGTTTTAACCACATGTGCAGATGTGTTGTTAGCTTGCTTTGAAGAAAAATCGCAATCTGTAAAAGGCGAACCTTTTTCAAGGATTTCAGATTGCATAGCTCATAGAAGAAATTTACTGCAAAGCTTCTATACCAACGGTCAGTCATATACGTATTGTAAAATTGATAAAGGGTTACCATAATACTACACTTTGAAAAAGTCATTTAGTCATCATAAAGATAAATTGAACTTCAAGACAAAACTCAATCATTTTGTTAATTAAGCGAAGTCTAAACTTTTTGACGTTGCTTCTTTCAAGAGTGCAATGAATTTTTCGTATTCTTGTGCTAAAAAGCCAATCTCTTGTAGATGTACACTATACATCTGTACATTGGTATAGAACGCACATTGGTATTACCACTGTACATTGGTATAGAAGCTTTGCAGTAAATTTCTTCTAACTAAGCAGATATGCAATCTGAAATCCTTGAAAAAGGTTCGCCTTTTACAGATTGCGATTTTTCTTCAAAACAAGTTAACAACACATCTGCACATGTGGGTAAAACACTTTGACTTAACCCTTTCGGTGCACCAAAAAACGGACAAACAATTAAACGTTTAGAAGTTTTCCGGGGTTCCATTATTTATTAGTCGGAGAACGGAGAACAGTATAACAAAACTTGAGCATAAAAATATGCTGTAAAGTTACAAAAAAAAAAAAAAAAAAAACTCACCCAAAGCTAAACACGCTGTACTTTTTGATTCACTTTCAGTTGTTAATTACAGATACTGTTTGTTCGGCGGGTCTAGCTGACTAAGTAACAACCAAAGGGAGTGCAGATTGTAGGGACTCCGAACTGTCTCCTAGAATATGTGTAATGTCTAGACAAGTCGGCTGTAGAATAAAAATATACCGCCACAGTGCCGACGTAGTGCGTTCTGGTTCAGTTTATGACTTTTTTTTTTTTCATTTTTGAGCTTTATGCACAAACAGAATGTATCTTCTAAAAGTTATATGTATACTTTTTCGGTTCAAATTATGTTATCTACTAACAATTTAAATCAGATTCGATAGAAAACAATTACTTTTTTTTTTCCAAATTATTTTTTGAAAATTTCCATTTTTAGCATATATTTTCCAACTTTGAGCCTCATGCGCGAACCGAAGGAGTCAACTTAGAGTTTTTTTTAATTTTTTTTTTCCCAAATTTTTGATACCAAACCACAATTTTTGAGAGGTAATGCAAATTCGAAATAAAAAAAATCGATATTTTCGAAATTTGACATTGTAGGCGATTTTAGCCCAATTTAAGGCTGATGTGCAAACTAATGATCGTATGTAAAAGCTATAAAATATTTTTTTAGATTAAAAATGCACAAAATATTTACAGCTTATGGCAATTGCATTATAAAAAGTTGCAATTTTTTTTTCTTTTTTCCTTTTGAAAATTTCCATTTTTAACATATTTTTTCCAACTTTGAGCCTCATGCGCGAACCGAAGACGTCAACTTAGATTTTTTTTCTTATTTTTCCCAAGTTGTGGATACTAAACCACAACTTTTGAGAGGTAATGTGATTTCGAAATAAAAAAATCGATTTTTTCGACTCACCCTACTATGCATCCATTCTCATCAACACCTTCCGCGTCTTCGGCGCCAAATGAAACGAAATGCGTGTGATTTTATGGTGAGCATGGATTAAATAAGGTTGTGTTTTTAAAACAAATTACGGCTGTTTTAAATGCGTAATTGCAACAAGTACTTCGCATTTTAGCAAAAAACACAAGTTTACAAACCTCTTTTTTCTTTACCGAGCGGGCTCGGTCCCCTGGTACTTAAAAAATTATATTTTTAAATAGTACGGAGCAAATTTTTTTAATCACACATATATTTAACTCATTAATGCGTGACATTTTTTTTCCAAAGATATTTTGTGTACTGTTTACAAACAGTGTTTAATAAACAGGAAAAATAATAAAAAAAATATTATGTAAAAAATAATTTTTTTATTAAGGAAAGATAAATCGTCCCTTAAAAGTTACGATAGACCCCAGAGGGTACATACTTTTTTTATTAAAAAATTTTTCTGCCTATGATGTAATATTTAAAAAGACATTTCATAAGAAGAAATAAAATCAGCAATTAACGTAAACTGTGAAGCTGGGAATAACTTACCTTTTTTTCTTGAGCTCGTGAACGATGTCATTTTTGATCAAGATCATATTAAAACTGCTACAGAACACACTTTACAATGGTTATGTGCTGCGATCTGTTAATAACGAATTGAAACAATACCAAGGTACTAGTTGAACACTATTATTTGGTTGAAATGTTCATTTTTGGGAAATTCACCCCTTTTTGGACCGTCCCTAAAAAGGAACGCTAGGCATTAATGGGTTAATTTTTAAGCAAACAAAAATTTGCTCATTACCCTTTTAAACTGATAGTTTTTATAAAATATTTTAAATGCCATATTAGTCTAAGATCCCAATTAGGTTGGCCTACCCTTATTAAGTTTTCTCATAGGCTGTACATAAAAATATTACTAATACGATGGCATATGGCTGTCTAAACGAAAGTGATGCAATCATACGGTTGTCGCAATTCCAATAAATGAGTAAAACTGCGTTTTTTCTGTGTTTGTCTTTAAATTTTGCAAGATTCTTCAATTTTTCTTGCGCTTTTTGGGCCATTTTTCCCGTATAACATCGGGGCCTTAATAATTGCAAAAATAATTGCATATTGCGTTAGTATTCCTTCATTTAAAAACATATTTCAATTATTGAGGTAGTTTATTTTAACAATGAAAAAAAAAGTTGATGCGGAATGAAAAATTTAACAACCATATGGATGCATAGAGTGGAAAAACAGCCTTTTATAGTACAAACTTGCAAAAAAAAAAAAAAAAAAACAATAATACATAAATGTGTTTCTTTGTTACAATGAGCCCCTTTATCAATACATGAAGATGAGAGCTTCTATACGAAAGTTATCCGAGCAAAAACAGATCAAAAATCTTCCATCATGAAACTTTAATCCTATTTTATGAACTAAATTTGCACATTCAAAAATGTCAGAGCATTAATGAACCGGTTCCGTTGTACCCCTAATTGTTGTTTTCCTACCTTCAGCTTCAGTACGAATAGGAAAACTGATGTACAGATAATTCTTGGCATAACACAGAAGCTTGGAATCTTCTCACCACTTTTGGCCACGTCTAAACAAAGCAGTAATAGAGGCGACCGCTTTTACAACTTTTATGTACCGTAAAATGGGGTGTATAGGAACAGCGGGGTCAATCGGAACAAAACTTCCTGACCGTACAAAGAAATTCTTCATAAATATACTATTGCGTATTTTTCGCCATTAATTTTTTTTTTAGAAAGGTAAGATCATAGGAAGTAGGAAAAAATTACTTTTGTCAATCTGGCAACGTTACTGGCTTATAAGGAGGGCAGCACGTGGAATGCTAGAAAACATCACATTTTCATAGACTGCAAAACTTCATATGCAAGTACAAACCTTCCTATAATTTAAACCTAAAAGTGGTATGTTTCAATTATGCATGTATCTGAGCAACTAAATACCATTTTAGAATTTACATTTTTTAAAAATTGTGTCATAAAAATGAAGAATACTGAAAAATTACATAGGAAAAAAAATTGCGGGGTGTATCGGAACACTTGATTCTGTTGTTCCAGTTCAAACTTATTTACAGGAAACTGTTTGAAAAATCAAGATTCTAACCCCAATTTCTCTAGTCAAGACAAGAACAAGGATTTATTAAAGTTTATCTCTTCTCGTGAGCAACTAGTTCTGAGAATGACAGAAAGTTGCAGATTTAAAAATATTTTTGCTCCAGGAGACTTCTTTTTACCTAAAATACATGGGGGAAAGTCATGCAGACTTTATGTTGCAAAAATCCAGAACACAGACTGTGATGAATAAGTGGGAAAATCTTACAGAACAATCCCCAAAACCCAGAGATTTCAAGAAACTAAAAAAAGGGCAGAGTTCATCCCAGAAGATATTATGAAAAAACTTAAGTCAAGCCACAACTGCTAGTTTCAAGACCAAGTACACATTTGTGGACGATATGAGTGACTTCAATTTATGTTAAAGCTTTGTATTTTAATTCAAAAGCATTTCTTAAAATTAACTTCAATTTTTCATAAGTTCAAAATTATTTTTAGTTCTGACAAATTATAAACCTTTACTGGTATAGAAAATAAACTTTTATTTGACAGTAACTATCAGTTCTTATTCTCCCCCATCAATATTACTCATGTTTGTGAGACCTATTATAGGTTAAATTGAAAAAAATAAGAATTTTAACATGTGTTTCGATTGACCACTATCAGCGGGGTGATTCGGAACACCACTAAATTCCCATATATATGAATAATAACTGTTCGAAATATTTTGTCTTTGCTTGGAATATCAAAAGCAATGCAAGACCGAAGTTTTTACCAAAAAAATTAAATTAAAAAAAAATCTTTTAACTACTTTTTTTACAATTAAAGCTAAAAAGTGTTCCGATTAACCCCATTTTACGGTATTAACTAACTGCGTGGCTCAGCGATGCACGGGCTTCCTCAGAAATAAAAGCGATGTCAAGTAGCGCATGCTTAACACTCTCTCTAAATGACAAATAAAATTCCTTACCAAAAACAATTATTCCCAAACCACTTTCTTCCTATAAAATTAATTGCAAAATTCTAAACCAAAAGTTGTTTTAATATTTGGATAGCAGCCTAAAAAGTACCTGCTAAAAACATCAATTATAATTTTATTTGAAGCACACTTTTAAAATGGCAGCAGAAAAAAAAAAGTCTTACTAAAAACAATTGTTAGAACTTTATTGTTATACGTATTCAAAATGTCAACGGAAATAAATAAAAGTCTTCGAATTTTAAATAGTTCAAAAATTTAATTAACTAAGGCCTAGATTTTATCATTTTACTGTAATGGGCTCAAGTAACCCCCTAGGGTCCAAGTAACCCGACTTTACGGTATTCAAAATGGCAACGGAAAGAAATAAAAGTCTTGGGCAGGAATTCAAGTGAAACAGGCGATCGCAAATTACAATCGCTACTGGAAATGAATTACATTAGAACGTTTCTTGATAAAAACATCGTGACGTCAGCGTGACGTTTGCCTATGAAAAACGAGCTAGATAAAGCGTCACAGCCTACTTGGCGAATAAGAGGAGATCGCTGACTGCTTGTGAGCTCTTATTGGCTCCACCCGTAGTGACGTCAGTGCCAAGTTAAGTTGATGATAATGTAATTCACTTCCAGTAGCGATTGCAATGGTGTTTCACTTGAATTCCTGCCTTGGAATTTAAATAGTTCAAACATTTAATTAACGTTTTAATTCAAAATGGCAAAGGAAAGAAATAAAAGACTTGGAATTTTAAATAGTTCAAAAATTTAATTAACGTATTAATTAATATCTCAGCTAATGAAAGTCGTACATTTACTCAGTTGGTCTTATTGTTTTTCTTAGAAAATTTCGAATCGAGTGGTATACCAGAGAATAACAAGGATTAGTTTTTAATGTCAATCGTTTAAAATTTTAGGCAGGGATTCAAGTGAAACATCATTACAATCGCTACTGGAAGTGAATTACATTATCATCAACTTAACTTGGCACTGACGTCACTACGGGTGGAGCCAATAAGAGCTCACAAGCAGTCAGTGATCTCCTCTTATTCGCCAAGTAGGCTGTGACGTTTTATCTAGCTCGTTTTTCATAGGCAAACGTCACGCAAACGTTATGATGTTTTTATCAAGAAACGTTCTAATGTAATTCATTTCCAGTAGCGATTGTAATTTGCGATCGCCTGTTTCACTTGAATTCCTGCCTTAGACGTGTTGTCAGTTTCCTTTTTGCCTACTTTCCCGTTAAAAATAAAAGAAAGACGAAAAAAGTATTAAAAATGGCTTAATGTATCTATAAAATATCGCCAAGTCCGAAAAATATCGCCAAGTTAAAAAAATATCGCCAAGTCTGAAAAAAAAGTCAAAAAGAAATAAAAGGTAAAATGAATAGCGAAAAATTGAAAATTTGAAAGTAGGGTATTGAGATAAGGAATTCGTGTCGGTCGGTCGGTCGGTCGGTCTGTCTGTCTGCCCCCCCCCCCTAATAACTTTTGAATGAACATTCCGATTTGAACAAACTTTTTTTTGTTGGAAAGATCTCGGCGAGTACGGCTCATTCCCATATTTGATTTTTCGATTTGAACAATTTTTGGTTCAACTTTGAACCGTTTAAACAATCTGTCCCGCGATGCTAACTTTTGAGTGAACAGTCCGATTTGAACAAACTTTTTTTTTTGTTCGAAAGATCTTATCAAGGATACTTCATTCCCGTATTTACATTCCCGATTTGAACAATTTTTCGTTCAACATTGAACCGCTCAAGCAAGCTGTCACCCCTAATAACTTTTGAGTGAACAGTCCAATTTAAATAAACTTTTTTTTTTTTTTTTTTGTTCGAAGGATCTCAGCAAGGATACTTCATTACGGTATTTAAATTTTCAATTTGAACATTTTTTTTCGTTCAACCTTGAACCGTTCAAGCAACCTTTCCCCACCTAATAACTTTTGAGTGAACCGTTCGAATGGAATAAACTTTCTTTTGTTTAAAAGATCTCGGAGAGGCTCATTCCCACATTTCGCTTTTTGATTTGAACCATTTTTCGTTCAATATTGAACCGTTCAGAAAAAAAATTTAACATTAGCACCTACGGGGAATTTAAGTTGAATGTTGATCCTGAACTTAAAGTCGGATTTCCTTCAAACTAACTTTGTAAGAAAATGGTTTTGATAAATAATGTTTGTAAAAAGTACTTTTCTGAATAATCTTTTGTGAGGACTCTGATTCCGACTCCGACTCCGCAAACATGGCGGAAATGCAGGCTCAGAAAGAAAACGACTGACTGTGCAGACGATTTTTTGTTTATTTATTCATTTGTTTCATTTTATTTATTCATTTGTTTTATTTTATAGATTTATTTTTTTTCTTTTTTTTTTTGGCAGACGATTTTTTTTTGTAACAAAATTTTTTCATTCCCGAGGGCATTTTGTTAACGACTGGCAACGGATTAAAAGTGCTATTCGAGACATTTTATTAACGGACGAGTTTTTTTTTTTTCTTGCTTTAATAAAATGTGTTTTGATGCTCTTTGTACTTTTATTTATTTATTTATTTATTTTGAAAACGATTGAGGATTTTTTCTACGGAAGAACTGTAACAGTTACATTCTTTAAAAGGTGCGACAAAACTTTATTTATTCTTTTATTTACTTTTTACGTGTCTATTTCATTGATTAGAAGGGTATATTTTGCTTTCAGAAATCAGCTTTAAGTGCTAAAAAGGTATGTTTGACATAATTTTCAGTCTCAGATAATCAAGAGAATAATGATCAGATGCTAGAATGCCGATGTCGATGTACGGGAAAGTAGGCTCGTTTAGTTCTTGACAAAACTTCTTGTTTTACATGGTTTATTCTATGGAGCATTTACATGAGAAAATTAGGTGAAGTTTCGTGATGGAAACATCACCTTATTTCTGAAGTACATTTACAATGAAAAGAATAAAATAAAAATATTTTTGAAAAAAAGTTGAACCAACTTCAGAACTACAATCGTCAATTTCTCTGACAAGTAAAACATAATTTTATTCTTTGAAAAGAAAACCATCAATACTACTCTTAACATAATTTTTGAAGTCGGCGCAAAAACGATAAGTAAAACGATGCTTAACTGCATATCGCCAACATTTTTCAGAGAAATCATTGAAAATTAAGAACAGAATATTTGTACCATTACATAAATATGTAGTCAATGTAATGTATGCAAATGTGATGAAAGAACCTGGATCCATTAAAATTTATATTTATAGTTGAATTGTAGTTTCATATGATTCTATTTGTGTTTTTGCGCCGACTTCAAAACTAATGTTTAAAAGTAGTATCGATGGTGTTCAAAGTATAAATTTATTTTTTGCTTTTTAGAGCAATTGCCGATTAAAATTCTGAAATTGGTTCAATATTTTTTTTTAATCAAATTTTTTTTATTTATTTATTTTTATTGAAACCGGGGTCATTTTGAAACTTGAACCATGTGCCAGCAATTCTTATTATTATATGTACATTTATAAAACTAAAATAATATTTTGAAACACTTCAGCGCAAATTTACCTCATGTAAAGGCAATAAATCAATGAAAATTGATAGCTCGTTACTGATAAAACGCGCAAGGTCTTTTCAGCTATGTACCATTGAGGCGGTTTTCTGCATTATCTTAGAAATTTCAAACTGGTATCAGATACTTTCAGGAAAAAAATCATTCACCCTTATGAGAGGATTAACATTAAATTCTGTTTTATCTTTTTACGATACATTCTTTCCAGATCTATCGTGAGAGAAAGAGAGAGAGAGTTTTTTAGATTGTCTTGGAAATTTCAAACTGTCAGGGAAGGAGTAGGAATGGGAGGAGACCTATCATTCTCTTAAACCCCCTAAAAATCTCTCTTCTCTTAAATCATCCTATATGAAGGATTTGCTTGCGTCAGAAAAAAACTGGTTAAACGACAAGAAACACTCACAAAAGAACACCGTCTTTTTAAAAAGTTACAAGTAAAATCAGAAACGATAGCGCATTTTAAATTAATTCAAGTAAAACTTCTACATTAAGAGAACTTAGGGCCGAATTCAAGTGAAACACCATTGCAATCGCTTCGAGGCGATCGCAATAGACCAAAATTGCAATCGCTACTGGAAGTCGAATTACATTAGAATCGCATCTGGTAGCGATTGTAACGTTTCACTTGAATCTAATTTTGGAATTTGCGATTGCATTGGTGAGTTGCGATCGTCCGTGTGTTTCACTTGAATTCCTGCCTTAGGCAGGAATTCAAGTGAAACACGGACGATCGCAACTCACCATTGCAATTACAAATTCCCAAATTTGGATAAGTTGCAATCGCTATAAATGCTAATCGCACTGACGTCACTACGGGTGGAGCCAATAAGGGCTCACAAGCAGTCAGCGATCTCCTCTTATTCGCCAAGTAGGCTGTGACGTTTTAGCTATAGATCGTTTTTCATAGGCAAACGTCACGCTGACGTCACGATGTTTTTATCAAGAAACGTTCTAATGTAATTCACTTCCAGTAGCGATTGCAATTTGCGATCGCCTGTTTCACTTGAATTCCTGCCTTAATCATTGTTAGTTTTAGTTATTCAACGGTGTCTCATTACATTTAATTAACACTGTATCAGTATATTGGCAGCGTTCTAGCAAAAGTTACTGAGACTGACGAAAAAAAGTAGAGTCACTGCAATGTATTACACCTTAAAGTTACAGTTAAAAAAACAAAAACAAATCTGCAGCACTACAAGAAAATCTCCAGAAAACTGGACTTCCATAAAGTTTTCAAGTAACAGTCAATTTTATCCAAAAAGAAGCTGTATCTTTACTTGAAAAGTTTATAGAATCCCAGTTTCCTGGACGTTTTCTAGCAGTATTGTAAAAAAAAAAAAAAATTCTTTTGAGGGGCATTCCACGGAAAACAAGTAATTTTGTCCCGCAAGTGACGCTTCATATATTTTCATTAAAAATAATGATGTAAAAGAATAATGAACAAAATTTTGTCGCTCAGGACATCACACACGTTTGTGCGATTCCTTGAGGAAAAAATTTCGTCATTAACTTTTAACTTTTTATAGAAAAAAATGAATAGTCACGTGCGGACAAAATATCTACTTTTCGTGGAATAATTGTATACTTTTTTTTAAAAACTGTTTAAATTATTATTTCTCAACAAATGTGATATGTTTCTTTACATTGGAGCATCAGCTTTCAAAATCTGCAATTTGTTTTATCATTGCTAAATCATTGCAAAAAGTTAACATTGCAAAAAATTAACAACATTTTATCATTGCGGGGCCTCAACGGCGCAGTGGGTCAGCCCGTCAGTTTGTAATCTCAAGAGGCGCGGGCTCGATTCCCGCCTTTGCCCTGGGTGTAACTTCCCTCTCTGTACTGTAAATTCTTTCCTTCGATAAAATCTGTATTGTACTATCTGTGGAGGCAAGGCGCATACATGTGTGTCGAAGTTTATTGACTTCTAGAATAGAATAGAATAGAATTTTATCATTGCAAAAAATTAACTAATTCATGAATCCCGTTACGAGAGGTTGACTTTGCATGTCCGTACATGATGCATACAAATAAATTAAATTTTAGTTAACAAAAATATTCGATAATAATATAACTGTGGCAGGAGTATCTTTGCATCAAATGTAAACACTAAAAAATGTGTTTACTCCTGTTTAATTAAAATAGTATGATCTGTAGTAAAACGTTGGTGAGTTTTATTGAGTCTGATTTGTTCCACACGTGACAGTGGAATAGCCATCTAGTGCAGTTATTTTATAGTACAAACCAATGATTTTTCGCACACGCGATTTGGAAGTTCAAACTGACAATGCCTCAAAACTGGAGTTTTTATTTATTTTTTATTTAATTTTTATTTTTATTTTATTTCATTTATTTATTTATTTATTTTCGACAAATAAGTTATCTGCACTCGTCTCTCAGTTATTGAGGTGTAAGGCGTAAGGATTTAAATTCTGTCGAAATTCTGAGACAAGTTTCAAAATTTAAAGATTTGGCGAGAATGGAAGTTTTCGCCCGAATTTTCTCAAAATTTTGGCAGACTTTGATGTCTTACTAGCTGCCAGGGCAGCTAGATTAGCTTCCTGCTGCATGTTGATGCCTAACGTCCCCCCGCCACCCAACTTTTACCTCATTCTGATGTTATATTATTTGATATAATTTAATGTTCATTCGATTTCGAGACATACCACGCACGTAGCCCGGCGTTGCACGGGTACTTCGTGCCTTGAAAGTAGTGAGGAAAATTTCAGGAAACTACTCCCCGCCAAGGCGGCTCGCTAAGAGGCGCCTTTTCTTTTTTCCTGCATCAAAAAATCATTCGAATTATTGAGTGTTGCACGCGCACTTCGCGATTTCAAGATGGTGAGGAAAGTTTCAGTAAGTTCAGCTCGCTCAAAGGAAAGAAGCAGACATAGATACTCAGTTTTTAATATAAGTAG
The DNA here is from genome assembly GCA_038373865.1 of Uloborus plumipes. Classification (NCBI taxonomy): domain Eukaryota; kingdom Metazoa; phylum Arthropoda; class Arachnida; order Araneae; family Uloboridae; genus Uloborus; species Uloborus plumipes. Next base: position 11,169 of record JAXGGA010004667.1, on the reverse strand, counting down.
ATGGCTTTTCAACAAATGAATGTTTCAAAATATTACAACTAGCTAGCGATAAAAATACTACGTAAGTGGCCCGCTTATGAGTTTCATGTTTGATTTAGTTAAGCCTTCATTCAAAATTCTCATTGTCATTGTTATTACTGTTTCATAGCAACCAGGTTTTGCAACAATGGATTTCATATTTAATCATTTATTAGGCTTAATCGCTTTAAATTTGATTACTTAATAATTGATATCTTCGCTAATTAAAATCGTATAATTATATAAATTTAAACTAACGAAGCCTGAAAAATTACCTATCAATCGGTACCTGGTTCGACTTTCAGTTCATTGGCGTTCAGGAGAAAGAAGCGTGACATAGAAAGATAGTTAGAAAGAAAGATACTCAGTTTTTAATATAAGTAGACTAGCTGCCAGGGCAGCTAGATTAGCTTCCTGCGGCATGTTGATGCATAATGTCCCCCTGCCACCCAACTTTTACCTCATTCTGATGTGATATTATTTGATATAATTCAATTTTCATAAGATTTTAAGACATACTACGTACGTGGCCCACTAATGCCCAAGCAGCTACACTGTTAGAAATTTCTCCGAAAAAATGGTTAATTAACATTAAACAATATGGTCATTTTACCGTATACACCCAGCAACAGTCAAATAACCATTTATAAGATGCTTTCCAAACCGTCAACGCTGAGAAAAACAGCAAGTTAACCATTTTCTTCTCGAACGGTTAATCTACCGTAAATTCACCAGAATTCGTAACGCGCCATCTATGCTGAAAGCCAATAGGAATTTAGCTCAGAGCCCGCCAAATGCCAAAGCAGTAATGTTGCTCAACAACGAAGATCGAACCGAAGCCGATCGTCAGCCATTATAGAAGCAAGCTGAAAAGGTAACTATTTTTTCATGTATCAGATTTTAAGTATTTTGTAATTTCAACATTGAATTCAGCGTCCTTCAAGTTATACGCCGAATAATATTTGTTCTTTTTTTTTTAGAAAGCAGACTGATCGCGGCAGCCATTGAAAAAAAGCTGGAAAGGTAAATGTTGTTCTGATTCATCAGGTTTTTAGTATATTTTTATTTGAACATTCAATCCATTGTCCGTGAAAGTTCGTATGTCGAATAATAGTTTGATATTTGAAAGCAAATCCAATGTTTATTCTAATTACTTATTCTAAAATCTTGATTTCAATTACAAGAGTTTGGGAAAAAACAAAATATTAGTCTGTTTTAAAATTGATAATTCACGATTAATATATGTTAAGTTACTGATTACTGTTGCATGTTGTTGCACTTCGAGTTCCTATAGGGACTCTAGTTGCACTAAACTAAACGCTAATCGTGGCCTCGCTTTAACCGTAGCCTAGTTCCTTTGCTAGCATGCCTGTGTGTGTTTACATCGTTTTATGTGCGATTCGTTTGTGGCCCTTTCTTTTCAACATAGTTGAATAATTTATGTTTTAATTTAAGTTATGCCCGATCATTTATGTGTTAAAGATGATTCGTCGAAGAAACTGGCTTCGCGTTACCCCGCGGGTCAATCATGAGCCGACAAAACGCGTTTTGCGAAAAACATTTTCGTGAAGAAATGACAATCATACAACGAATTTACTCTATTCAAAGTGAGTGTGTGATTTTTCTCTAAATACTGCACAACAAAAATGTATGAAACTCCCAAAACTGGTCAAAGAATTTGATCAGTTGTTATCTTAGCTCAATTTACACATTGTAAGATATCAGACGCACTTGCTGTTAATAATTTGAATCAGAATTAAAAAAAAAAAAAAAAAAAGAACTCTTGATACAGTAAAAATTTTTAACTTAATTTTGGTGAAGTCTGAAAATTCAAAATCGCTTAGTATGATGAAATGGGTTTATACAAACAGTTCTACTCCGTGCCACAAGCCGTTTGTAAGTTTGAACAAGATGTGATTCGTTCATGGAGATTTTGATGAAAAACTTACTACTTGAAACTTCGGTAAGTTGAACTTGGACGAATCGAAAACTTCGACTAGCTGAAGTGAATATATTTATTCCCATCTAACTGAATGGAGAATGTATGTTATTTATTTTCAGTAAGCCGAATTTCATCGTCGAAATATTCGATAAGCCAAATTTAATATCATAACCGTCATAAAATTTTCCTTGCTATGCTACTCGATAAGTCGAAGTCGCTTTTCTCCAAAAGAACCAAAGCAAGTGTTTATGGTGCTATTTCAACATTTAACATAGAACTTTTTAATGGCTAGGAAATACTTTAAATTTTTAACTTGCACGAAAAAGTTGAATAAATTAAAGAAGTGTCTGCCATAGCTAAGAAGGATAGTCTGTCGAAATTATTATGCAGTGAAGCACTTTCATAAATAACAAAATTGAAGAGTATCATCTGCAAGTGATTGCTGATGAAAATTTTAATCCGAACTGAAAATGCCTACTAGACAGCATGTATGTCCAGAACCTAAGGGAGCATTGGTAAAATAAGTGAAGGAAGCTAATCATTCGTGAAACAGCAGTTTCATAAGTAAAAATTAGTTTCGCAACATATACAAACTCTTGAACTTATATAATCACTGAAAGGTTGTTGTAGAAAATGTGTAACATATTTGATCCATTACTTAGTAACTTTTTTACTCATATTATAAATTTAATCGTTTCAGCGGTAGTATTCTGTTTAATTTGATAATTTTGCTTTCTTTTTCAATAACTCTTAATTTTTTTCTCATTCCTTGCAACTTTGACTTGTCAAAGTTTCACTGTTTATTGAATCTGCACATACACCTTTATTCATCATGCATATTGATTAGACGTCTATTTTTCATCAGATTTTTACTTGCGCAATTAGTACTTGTTAGTGGGTCTCAAAATTATTCTCTCAGAATTGGGCCGCAAGGGGAATTGGTTGGAAAGGAAGAAACTGAGAGGGTGTAGTGTATGCTACTGCTTGCTAATAACAATACTTGTTTTGTAACTGTTGCTACACTTAGTACTCCGTATGTACTCAGTACTCTATCAATGCCTAGTAATTGTTGAAATTCAATACTCATACATTTTTGTAAAAAAAAAAAAAAATAGTGACATACCAAACACTCAGTACTGGACCAATTTTTATCAGGTACTCTAATAGTCTGCACCTGTATAAAACTACCATTTTTAGAATTGGTAATCAGAATCGTTGCAGCTTAAAATTTAGAAGGGGGGCAGAAACTCTGAATTTACCAATTAGTAAAATTTAATGAAAAGGGGTATTTGGGCCTCAGAAAATTAGTTATGTATGGTCCCAATTTCGCTGAATCGGCAATTTGTTAAATGAAATTTTTGGCCGGTCACGGTGACCTCCCATCATGGTGCTTTCCCCATGTTAGTAATATTTAATCCCTCTGTCTCCCACGCCATTCCTGCAGCGAGTGCTAAATAAACTTTAGCTATGCAATTTGTAGTTGGTTACTATTACAGTAGCCAAGCTTATGTGAAACATGTTTGTTCTAAACAATTTTGATTCAACAAAGCGACTAACCAGCTATAGCTGGTCAACTATATTCATTCCTATTTCTACTCTTGATCATTATTGATGATTTTAAGCATAAAACATTTTTTAAACTGAATCCCCTATTTGTCAAAATAGTTGGACTGAATATGTATGTAGTCAAGTTTTTTTACTTAGTAATTTTCTTATAGGTCTTCAATCCTCACGGTGTCCATCCCCTCACTTGCCCAAGCATCAGTGTCTTGTTGGAAAAGGTATGTAATCAATTTGTGGTTGTTTTTAGTTATTATTGGTTTGAAAAGATTACACGAGCATGCACCCCCTTCCCCCCCATGACCATGATGAGTGTTAATGAATAATTGTAAAGCTAATGAAAATTTTGTCGGACGTTTTTTCTGATCGTTAAATTGTTCTTTATGCCTATTTTTGTTCGTTCATCTTCAAAATTTTGGAGTTTTATAAAAATTGAAAGAGTTTTAAAAATATTAAAAATGCCTACATCTTTTTATCTTTGTCTATTTAATATATGTATTTTTTGAAAAAAGGGACTTCCACTTAGAATGTGAGGAGTTCATGCTGACTATTGATGGCATCCCTGTCAACTCATCCATCAAAGACGTCACAGCCGTGGTTGCTTCTTGGTTTGCTGTGTCAGAATTTGCCTGCACTTTGGAATTTTTCCTCAGGTACTATTTATATTTTATTATTTTCCTTGTATTTCTCTAGTTTGTTTCATTCTGTTCCAATATGAAAATAAGAAACCTTAAAGTTTTTAGTCAAGCTTCATTTAAGAACGAGATAAAGAAATAAAAATTTAAGCAAAAATTTAAAATGATGTAGCAATAATCTCTTTTTGCTATTATCAATCTAATTGCAAAAATGGATTTTATTTGAAGTGAATACATTATTGAATAATATTGTACTGGCTGATTTTGTGGTTCAACAAGGCATTTTTTTATCTGAAGTCAATACACTTTTTTTCTGCAGTGACTATTATTACTTCTACATATTGTTTGCCACTCATCAAGTTCGCCATTGGGATTTTTCATAAATCTTAAGATAAAGCTCTTAAAATTCCCAAGAACATATAACTAGTACAGTCAAACTTGTTTCTCTCTAATTTCACTGGACGGAAAAAAATTCGAGATAAGGAGGTTTTGAGAAACTTTACTGAAATTTGAAATCTGATAATGAAAATTTAAAACCGATACAAAACAAAATATGTTAGTACTTGATCGAGAGTTTAAGGAACCATTTTCAGTGTAAAGTAGTAGTGTAAGCAATTAGCATCCCTTTCTGAACAAAAATAATCTTTTTTTCTTATTTACTTATTTGTTATTAATGATAATGCAATTAGATAACAAAACAACAGCATAGTTAAAATTAAAACATGAGTTAATCTTGTAAAAATTCATATTTCTGGCCAGTGTTGCCAACTCGTTAAAATGAATGGGGCTCTAAATCATGTTTAAAAAAGGAGGCCGGGGCTAGATTTTGTTAATTTCAACAGCAAGGGGCTGAACCGATTATGTGATATGCGTTTTTGAGACATATTGAGGGCTAGATTTGGGGCTAGGGGCTAAATTTCTTTTTTCGGGGCTGAATGAGCTGTAAAAGGGTTACATCTAGCCTCTAAAGGGCTAAGTTGGCAACACTGTTTCTGGTACTATTTGGGAGACTTGCATATTGCATGAGAGCAAAAGCTTTTGTATAACATCAATTACCTGCCTTGTCGCAAATAATTTTCAACTTAATATGTTAGAAATTTATTTTTACTTTTTTTTTGCAAAAAAAATTTAAAGAAAAAAATAGATTTTTTGATGAAAATGAGAAAATTTAGACCTTGTGTGGGATACCTAAATATTTTAAAATTTGTATAAATGTTTTTGCAGTACATTTGGGAGGGCTATAGGGGTAACTTTTTATCAACTTGAAATTTTGAATTTCCAAAAAAAAAATATTGATTCAGCCTAATACTCAATAGCTGTTTTACACTTTTAGACTTAAGTTGGTACGGGTTGCCATTGTTCAAAATGCATGAAACTTTTTTTTACAACAAGTGTTTTGACATAAAGGGAAAAAAATAAGAGGGTATGCACAAAAAATATTAATCTTCACTTTTTTGTTTTCAGTCACCCTAATGTCTGATTGGTGCCGTTATCCTATATTACAATAAAAATCCCCTCGCCCAATGAGGAAATTGGTAAGAGTCCCAACTACATTTCTATTATGTAACATATGTAGATCTCGTCAACTGAAGAATGTGTTTCAGAAGTATAAGAGCTATTTATTTCATGGAGTTACCGATTCATTAGCGTTTTCCGGAGTTACTTCGGAAGTAATTAGCAACCTAGCTCTTGATACTCAAACTGTTGTGTGGGGGTTTTATCCTCTTCCTTTAAAAAGAACTAATTTAGGTAGTTTACTGTATTGTTAAATTGTTTTGCTGTAGCACAGATAACCACTTAGTTTTTTCTCAATTGCACACACTTCAATGTGTGAATGAAGAAGTGACCTTAAAAACTGGCTTATAGGAAGAGAAAGAAGTAAAAGAAAGAATCTGGAGTGAAGAGCCTTTTAATGTTGCCAATCACACAACTACATTTCTGAACATTTCTACTAGAATTATTTAGTGTAAAAAGTAAAATTGTATTATGAGAAACAGCAAAGTGTATTTCAACATTTATAAATAAAAAGTGATTTTGCTGTTATATTGGCTGATTTTACAATTCTAAAATACTGTTTATTAAGTTTGTGTTTTGATTTCAACTTCTGTTTCAGGTGCTTTGTGGGGATAAACCTGGGTCAAAGGCCGAAAGAAGAATTGGAAAAAAAGTTCATCATAATGTGTTCACATAAAAATTTTAATTTCCTTAAAAAGAATCAACCTATTTGACAGTCGAGTCAACGACATGCGCTAACAAATCATTGTAATATTTTTAACTATATTTCATTGTACAGTTCAAACGGTTAAAAGTATGCTAAAAACTTTTCCGCATAATGACTTTTTGCCACTTTTTCTGGTTTTTGTCATAACACTAGATGAAAAAACTTTCTACAGACTTTGTGTTTAAAATTTGTAAATATTTTTTTCTGTTGTGTCAAATCTTAAATAAATGAGATATCCACATTAAGTTTCAGTATCATTAGTGTGTTTAAGTGTAATTTTAAGTGTGTGTAATCGCACTCTGTAACAAAGTATGAGTGCTCTTTGATGTACGTGTAGATTATTTACTCGACGGGGAAGAAAAGTGAAATGAATACTACACGTGCTGCACAGGGACGTAACTAGAGGGGGGCAGAAAGGGCTAGTGCCCCGGGCGCCAGATTTTAGGGGCGCTGAACTGGCTAAGTAACTGGATAATTTTCTTTTCATTATTTAAAAAAAAAAAGACACATTTTTAAAAGCCAGCTCTCTCTCTCTCTCAAAAAAAAAAAAAAAAAAGCTCAATGCAGGCATAGGCAGAAAGTTTAAAAAATGTCTTTTATTGTGGGAAAGATCGACGGAAAGAAAGTGAGGAGGGTTCAGTAAATGGCGTGAATATATTTTCTTTTAGAGAATGACCAGTAAAAGTGCTTCTTCTTAAAGTATTATATGTATTTAAATAGTGCTTTTTGCTCATTTTCTACGTAATATACGTTGAGTATACCCTTATATGACGGTCCAGATGTTGGCGTTACTATTTTTTTCGACAAATATTTTATTTTATTTCAGTAGGAAGGGGGGGGGGGGCGAAGCGAAGTCTTGCCCCTGTTCGAAAATGGCCTAGTTACGTCCCTGGTGCTGCAAAATTTATTCAATTCCTGTTGAATTCTAATAGTTCAGGTTTTTGAATAGTATACTAGTAAAAGGTTTTCATTATGACTTTCAAAGGAAAAAAATGAGTCATATGTTAATTATAATAATCAAATACAGATTTAAGGACAAGTCAGTTATTGGAGGAGTAATAAACAATCCCAATACAACTAAAGGAATAAACAATCAAAAGTAAAAATATGAATGAATGAAACATACTTCTGCTTTATTAAAAGAAACACTGAAAAATTGCCTATTCCTAAGGACCTGTATCTCATTATTTATCAAATTTAATAGCATGCTCTAACTGTATAAAACTTGAATGCAATAATTAAACTGTAGTTCAGATTTTTTTTTTCTTAATTTTAAAAGTGTTGGGAGGCAACTTCATTATTAATTTTAAATCTGTGTAGCACAAAGAAGCTTTTTATGGACTTGGTTAAGGTTTATTTTGAGCCCTCCAATAACTTAATACTTTCTTACATTTTAATTTTTCTCTATTATTGTTAAAGATATGCTGGGACAATGTTGGAAAGCATTAAAAAAAACTAAAGAATTAGGTACTGCAACGTAGTGCCACCTCGGAAAGTCCAACCATGATGATTGATTAAGCTTATATTCACATGATGGTGTCATTAAAAATTTATTAATTTAGTGCAATGAGACAGGAGGGGGTCTACTTTTTGTGGTAAGTTCTCGAGTACCTTCAATGAGGGTTTTCTGAGCATTCATGGAATTTTGATTTATTTCTCGTGTGGCGACAAACTCATACCATTTCGCAGTGGCGTATCCAGGAATTGATTTTGGGGGGTGCACATCGAACATCGACACTGTGATGAGAAAGGAAAAAAAATCAAGAAATATGGTGAAACTTTAAAAACGCAGTATTTTGATTTAATTTTTTCTATTGAGCGTTGCTCAAAGATTTTTTTTTTATAAAAATGAATATCATGCAAGAACAATAAGGCGCGGGTACATCGCTTTTAATTCCTCTTACATTTCCACAATTACAGAATAACAATTAGTTTTACTTCATATTGTCGAAAACAGAAAATAATATGACAATATTTCATTGTCCATAAAGTATTTTTCATTGAAAAAACCTGAAGCATATTTACATGAAGGTTACATGTTTTTTCAAAATTCTGTGCCACCATTTGTTATAGTCTTACAAAATCTTGGGGGGTGCATTGGTCCCTTGGCACCCCCCCTGGATACGCCACTGCTATTTCGTATTTACAATTTGTTGGCCGTACTAATCACAAACCGTTCTCAAACCAAAATATTTCCTATGTATGGTTTTTAAACCATAATAGTTGTAAACGGTTACAAAACTCTAAAATTCCCCATTTACGGTTTTTAAGCCATTTTTGCTGTAAACGGTTACAAAATAATAAAATTTGCCATTTACGGTTATTTAACCAAAATAGTTGTAAACGGTTACTAAGCCGTAGAATTTCCGATTTACGGTTATTAAACCAAAATAGTCGTAAATGGTTACAAAACCGTCAAATTTCTCATTGACGGTGTTTCAACCGTTCTAGTATGAAATGGTTTCAAAACCGTAAAGGAGACTTAACATACCTAACCGTTGTTTCTACGGTTAATCAGACGGCCGGTCTGCTGCCGGTCACTTCACCGTTTTTTCACGATGAAATTTCTAACAGTGTAGCTGCGTGGCCCGGCGTAACACGGACGCTTCGCGCCTCTAAAATAGTAAAGAATGTTTCAAAATAATACTCGCCGCCAAGGCTGCTCGCTAACAGACGCTTCACGTTTTCACTTTTTTCCTGCATCAAAAAAATCATTCGAATTATTGAGATGCTTCGCGCCTTCAAAATGGCGAGGAAAGTTACAGCAAGTTCTGCTCGCTCCAGGGAAAGAAGCAGACATATATACTCAGTTTTTAATATAAGTAGAAGGCTTTTCAACCGGAACAGGACATATCCGCCGCAAATTTTATCCCCCTTTTTTCCGCATGGGACATTTCCGCCGCGACTCCTATTCCCCTCTGACTGGCACAGGACAAATCCGCCACACCATTTCCAAGGGTGAGAAAGTTGTTACTAGTTTAAAATTTTCATTCTTGGCGACACATCTTCATTTGGCGACAAAGACCTAATCTAAAAAGCGGAATTTATTCCCGGACCACTTATAATAGGCGGAAATCACAAAGAAGTCAAAAACACACACACACACACACACAATGCAGTGTAAATCAATTTTTACTTCGCCAAATATTACACTCTACCAGCTCAATCGGCGGGGAGAGACGCGGCGGAAATGTCTCATGAGGGGGATGATAGAGATAAATTTTGCGGCGGAAATGTCCTGTGCCCTTTTCTACAAATGAATGTTTCAAAATATTACAAGTAGCTAGCGATAAAAATGCTACGTAAGTGGCCCGCTTATGAGTTTCGTGTTTGATTTAGTTAAGATTTCATTCCAAATTCTCCAGGGTTGGCAAGTTTTTGACAGTCGGAGGTTTTATCCGGTTTTAACCGTGGTTTTTACCGTCATGTCAAAAACCCCTTTTTGACATGGTTTTTGACATAATTGTCAAAAACCTAAATTTCTGTCCAAAACATGCTTAAATTTAATTATTGATAATCAAAATACATTTTCAATGAAATTTTACAATTTCTGATTTCAGACACTGAAGTAAACTTTTGAATTTTAGGTTATTAAAATAAAGTGTAATAAGCAATCCTAAACATTAATTGAAGGGCTCGGGAGTAAATAATGGTAAACTAGCATTTTAAAAAATCAAACACATGCTCTTGATTATGGCTTTATTGCTTCGAGAAATTACTGTAACAGGTTTTTTTATTTTAAAAATGAAGTGGGTTCATTAATTAAGTGCTGTGTGTCTTGGGTATACTTAATAAATTTTTACAAGTGATATTTTTAAATTTTAATTTGAAATAGTCCGATTTTTAGAATTTGACAGATACCATTATTTACTCCCGAGCCCTTCAATTGGGATACTACAAGATGCTTTTATGTGGAAAATAAAATAAATGAATGAGCTACTATCATTATAAAAATAAAAATTAATTATAAATAACAGTATATTAAACGTGAACTAATCACAATTTATAAATTTTAGAAAGCAGAAAGTGCATAGTGCACATTTGCCTGGTATTATTTGTAGACTTACATACATAAAATGAACCATCTTAAGTTAACAGTTACTTAAGGTATTTAGTCCCAATCTAAATCGTTTTTCCCGCATGCAGTAACGAAAGACCAGTTTTGATGCTTTTTGGACACCAAGTCTATGTCTGAGTTTAGAATGTAAGAGTCCAAAACTCGAGAAGATTCTCTTAATAGACGCTGAGCTACATGGGCTGGAATGTAATTGTACTATCAGCTGTACAAATTCGGCAGAGACGTTGCTTTTTTTTAGACCTTTCCCACATGTTTTTGCTGGGATATTCTGAAATGCAAAGTAGCTACCGGGATAGGAGGCTGATTCGGCTTCAACATGCAATTAAATGCTCAAGAGAATTTGGTTGGATTTCAACCAAACCATTTTCGAGCTATTTCCTTTTGCTCGTCATTTAGGATTTCTCCTTATATTATTGGGTGCGTTGGGTACGCCAATAGTGAAACGGTTGAAGATATGAAGAGAGGCGTTTCATTACAGCATCATGATGTGGAGGAAAGACTAGAATCCTCTGCTAGGAATGCCATGCTCGACAGGCATAAGCAGTGTTGCGTCGTCTCCATGGTACAATATTTACGGTTTTGCTAATGGCTTCAGTTGTACTTGCAAGTTCTTTGTTTGGTCAACAAAAGGAGTATGACCAAAAGGTTAGTAGATTAGGACAGACTTGAGTGGCAATCATTCCACCAAAAAGAATTTTTGCAAAAACATAATTTG